>CAKNWT010188480.1:0-13480 GCA_932066315.1 Andricus coriarius
TATGCGTATTACGTATCTCGCAAGTCTTGTTTCTTTATCAACAAATTACGAAATTCTGAGCACGTTTTCGGTCGGAAGTGTTGAGAATACGCACTAGTTGACGAGTCTCCAACATGTTCTCCACATTTTATTCACTCTCCACACATGCTTGAAGTATCAACAGGTGGTTTAAGCTAATTAAAAATGTTATAAAACACGGTAAACGTAACACTGAACGTCAGTCGCTCCAAAAATGCGCTTAGGGTGTCGGGTGTGTTCTCTCGGGGTTCGGTAGAGGACGTGACACAGCCACTTCTGTTTGACATTCTGGAGTGTCGATTTCATTATACTGGTAGTGAGTCTAAATCACCTGTGGATATTCAAACAGACTACAAAATTATGGTCTACCTGACTATGAAGAAAACATTGTGGATGGTACTTGCTACTGCCTAGAAGATTAAACTGACAATCGAAATTTTGACACTTTAAGTTTGACTATCCATTTTTCTCCGTGTATATAATTATAACTATATGACTGACTATAACTATATATAATGTACGAGACCCTCTTCTTGAAATGGTCAGGAAACACAGAGAACTGCACTGAGAAAAATGGATTCTCCTAACTGGATAATAGAATTAAAGAATAATACACCCTATAGCAGGGCTCACCACTTTCAGCAGATGCTAACTGACAGGACAAATGCATGACTGCCACCAATTTTTTCTGTCATTTTTTTCTTCTGTTTCCAGGAATCCTAGAAAGGGTTACGGTCGTTACGATCATGGCTCGTTACGACTCATTGTTCACACCGAAGGGTCTGATTTTTTTCATCTTGAATTCGCAATACATTTCATTTTTTCATTTACCGTGAAGGATTAGGGACCAGTCGAACGACTGGATTTATGAGGGCCTGTTCTCGGGCCTGTTTGACCTAGTCTCGCGACTGACACTGTCAGTATTTGCAGTCACAGACTGCCTTTTGGTGAGCCCTGCCGTATAAAAAAGTATGTTAGCGCGCATAATCTATAATATTTTTCTAATATATGAAGATGCCACCAAATATAATCTCTAGATGTTAAATTTTTATAATCTTCGGGCATTAAATTCTAACATCTCAGATTTTAAAATATCCAGGCGTCTGTGTCATATGCATCCGTTTGCATTGGAATAAGTGATAATTGAATTATAAAATGATTGTTAGTGCTAAATCACACGTGATGCAGATTTAGAAAATGGGTAAGCTTATATTTCTTTTCATTACATGACTGGCACTTGTACAAGTACAGAAACTTAGCCTCCTTTACTTTCGTTTTTGTTGTCTTATGATAGCCACTTTCTTGCTTATTGTGTGTTTAAAAAATTGAAATTTGTTTCCAGTTCTACTTCCGAGCTCGTCTATCAAAATGTTTTATAGGTTTATAAATACTTTTGCACAAATTATTATATATATATATTTCAGGTTATCCAATGGACCAGGATTCTAATATGGATATTAGATTTTAAAATCTTGGATTATAGATTTTATAATCCAAGATATTATCCTGCAAAATCTATTTCTTAATATCTATAGATTGCAGTTATGATAATCTGGATCGCTGTCTCATAGTTAATAGTCCAAGATTATATCAGGTAACATATTTTTATTACTGGGTATAATCCATTTGTCTCAGTGCAGGCACCTAGGACACATAATATCTGATTGTCCAACCCGCACTAAAAGTGCTTTATCACTATCTTTGTCAGTCGTACGGCATAAGTCGTAATAACGCTTTACCAAACTCTTCTACGGAAATAAATTCGCGCACTCGAGGCCTGGCATATTTATCTGTGACCTCGAGAAATGAACTATGTCCGTTACCGAATTTTTGGCACCAGCCGACAAGATAATCAGAGCCAAGGAAAGTAAAAAGAAACAGAGGTATAAAGACCTTATAAGGGAGTTGCGAAGGTTGTACCCAGAATATTCTGTTAATCTAGTCGTCCTGATCATCAGTGCTAAGGTTTCACTGGTTCATTGTCTGAAAAGCATGCCTGCATGTCAACGAAATGTCGAGCCACTCACAGGGAAAATGCCTCGGAAAATGCAGAAGGTGGTTGTCCTTCGATTGCTCCGTGTCCTCAGGGTGCACGAGAGATTTGCCGGATCGACGTATTGAGTCCGTCGCAGACTGTAACCAGTAACTACTCATCTAACGGTCGTGAGACGTAGTTATAGCTCAAACGATACCGCGATTTCGCTGGGAGCAGGTGCCATTTCCCGGAATGGCAACCGGTCCCGGTGAAATCCCGCAGTTGTCCTTATGTCAAAATTTTACTTATATATAGTATGTATATGGTGATTGCACTAATGGATGTCCAAGAATCCGTGGTCTGATAATAATGGTTTACTTTCTCTTACTGCAATAGTTTATTGATTCTTCTTAATTACACAGCTACACAAAAAAAAAGGTCAAGAACTTTCAACGAGACACATGTATTCCTATGTATTTTGAGGCGCTAAAGCCGAACCTGAGGTCAAAACAGTAGCTTTCACGATTAGTTTTTAACATAACCGCAAAAAACCTCATTTTTGAGTATGTGATGTAAAAACATGTTTCTTTTTATCGATTTCAAGCCGCTGAATTGAAAAATTGCATCAGATCACTGATAATCAGCCTCCTGTCTCTGGCAGTTGAAAATGTCCATAATGTTGTAAACGACCACGCGGCGGCGCTAGCAGTATCTTTTTTCTCGTTGTTTCAACGGTTATATGGCTTTCGTCATGTAGATTCGTTACAAACTCTTAAAAATGTAACAACGAAACGGCTTCTTTATGCAATTATTGTGAAAGTGGCCCGGTGGAGTTTTATACTAGCATTTTTATTTTTGTTTATCGCATTAATTATGCCGGTGTGTATCGCTCCGGGGTGCAAATCAGGTTACAAAAAAGTACTCAGAGAACCCAAATATCCCGAATATGAAAAAATTAATTGTTTTGTCGTCCCGAAAGATCCAGCTATTAAAGTTTTATTGCAAAAACCTTTAATTCGGAAAAATTTTACCGTGAAAGCTGGCCACCCATGCAGAAATTTCGAAAGGGCTCTAGTGGGGCCCCGACTAGTTTTCCCCATCTCCGATCGGGCTCTAGTGAGGAAATCTAGTCGGGCCCCCAGCTAGAACGTAACGCTATGGCCATAGGGGCCCTACTAGATTTTCTAGTAGGGTTCTAGTAGGGGTCGCCCGCCTACAACCCTATTAAAGAGAAGGGCCCCTGTGTTTGATTTAACTTTTTCGGATGAATAATATTCTGCACTAACATTTAAATTAGGAGTATTTCACCATTGATTTAATATTAATAATGATGTAATATGATAATATAACATTATTAATTATTATTATTATCGACATCAGCTCGGAGCTTCCATCCTCCTTCCCAGTGCTTGGCGTTGGGACGAATATTTTTCAATTCCGTGAGGCAGACTTTCTCATTGATATTTTGGCCCGTTGAATCTTTACATGTGTTGGAAATAGCAGCTGAAATAATAATAGTACACTAAAAATGCCAATTGCTTAATTATAATTGATTTATGTTGATTTTTGTACGTACCGCGATTTTGTACATTTACTTATTTGACATTTTTTGTATTATAATATAGGAGGATATTATTTTTATGTTGTGTTATTATTAGATCATATTTACTGTTAAATTATTCGTATAAATAACAACTGTTAAATTATTAATACATTATTTACCTTCTACGCGGTCATCGGAGGGAGCAGCTCCAAAAATCATAACCTCACTCTCATCGCATTCTTGTTCGACTTTTTGCATTAAGCGGAACTTTTTGCTCCGAAATCGTCTCTGCTCTTGCAGTCACCTTTCCTCTTCCATCGCGGAGAATAATAATTGTCAAACACATTACAGAATTGCATCACGAAATAAAAACACACCAATTGAAAGCTCGGGCGAAGCACTGAACCGCTGAACAGCTGTACTTGACATAACCTCTTTAACTTAAACTTACACATACGTGCCTGGTTCCGAAGAAAATGTTCAATAGTGCCCTAGATCAAGTTTTCGGAAAAAAAGCGTTTACATACACACACAAAAAAACACTATTTCTGCATACTAAAACTAGATACAGTTAGATTCGCCATACCTATAGGAAGCATGGAATTCTTCACTAGAACCTGATAGGGCCCCCATCAGTTTTTTCTAGACTAGATATTCTGATAGGGGCCCCTTCAGAATCCAAGTTCGAATAGGGAAAGATGGGGAAATTTCTGCACGGGCAGTTTGTTTGCGAAAAAGTCCTAAAAGGACCCGATGGCACTATTTTGGGAAAGGTATGTAAGTAATAATATATTTACTGTAAAATCCAAATCGCAATTCAAATATAGAACTAAAGTAAATTCTTTTTTATTTAATAAACAGTATTATTAGGTATTTTTCCTACTAGTCGTTTACAACAATTTGGTTTGTTTTCCCCTCAATAAGTGTAACGAAAAACACAGTTTATTCATATTTTTCGTAATTTTCATTATAAAAGTTAATATAATGAATGGTCGATTGGTGTGGAACACAAAAGAAAAGTGACATTAATTTAAGATTTTGGTCGCATGAATTTTTAAAGAAGTAAATTTGAGGTTCGTAGCACACATTTTGTAGCCTTCTAATTTAATCGTTAAATTAACGTGACTTTTTTTTGTATCGTACTCAAATAGAACATTGACTAGATTAACTTGGTACATATTTTTTATTCTGGAAATTACGAAAAATATGAATAAATTGTGTTTTTTCTTACACTTGCCGAGGGGAAAATAAACCGATTTTTTAAAACTGTGTAGTAAGTTAACACTAGAAGTACCGGGCGGGGTCAATTGACCCCTTTCGATTTTTGAAGTGGTAAATCTCCGCAGCGATTGCTTGCAGCGAGATGGCGTTTTGTGACTTTTAATTATTTATAAATAGGAGTATTTGACGATTTTTTTGGAAATATTGAATGCGAACTTTGAAAAAAAAAATGACTTTTTATAGTCGGTTACCGACAGGGGTCAATTGACCCCTATAGCGTTTTGGCTGGTATTTCATTACTTTTTTCCACTTCTGCGCAGCAGCTATAATTGATATCGCTTCTATAAGATGTGTGTGATATTTCTAATCCTCAAAACTATTACTGCTGTTCTATTTAACAGGAAATAGATTATATATTGCCTGCTGGAGTTTGCCCTTATGGTCGGTTTTTCTTCTAGTCTGCTTCAAAACATTTTCGGACTATCAGTTTTACTACCGGTGTATAACGTTCTACGTTTATAGTAAAGCACTAGGAATAACCACATTTCCACTGTCCCGAAGAATAAGTCACTAACCAATTTTTCCGAAAACAGATCGTATCAACTGTATTATGCTTCGCTAGCGTGTCGTATCTCCATTCAAAAATACATAGAGATACGACACTCTAGCGAAGTAAAATATAGTTAAAACACTCTTTATACGGAAAAATTTGTTTGTGACTTATTTTTCGGGACAGTCGATTTGCAGTAAGTTGAAATTTACGGCGTATACTCGGATCGAGGAGTACAGCGGCACCAAACTATTTAGCTTGCTGTTGCAGTAGCAGCAGAAGCGAAGTCGGTAGGACTACGCTGGGGTACGCATTTTCACTCCTTTGTTGTACTTTTTCAGAACTCACTACTCTTCTTGACTTATATTAACGATGTAATATGAATATAGCATACTTCTATCATCAACATTAGACGGTAGAAACTGTTTAAAATCATTATTTGACATCCAACGCAGGTAGGGGTCAATTGACCCCTCGTGGTAACCAAAGGTGGCAGAAAATACCGGTACTTCTTGTATTAAAATACCTGATAATAAAGTTTATTGAATGAAAAAAAATTTACTTTTATTGTATCTTTAAATTGTGATTTCGAGTTTACAGTAAATATGTATATATAATTAAGGTCGTGAATGTAGAAACATAGAAAATGGGGTATTGAAAGGCGGTTTTGAAATCAGGTCAGGAGTAGGTAGCGAATCACATGGTAGTCAAGGGGTCGGTTTAATTATAAATGAGAAATTAAGACAGCATCTCAAAGATCATGATTTTGTATCTCCTAGATTGTTGTGGGCTAGAATGAAGGTAGGAATCAGGAGATTATTCATCGTAGCGTGCTATGCCCGAGTTGACAGTGACCCGAGAAAAGTCAAAGACGCCTTCTGGGACACTTTAAATTGTACAATTAGTACTTACGATCAAGGTGAAAGAATAATTTTTCTAGGAGATATGAACGTATGGGTCGGCGCCCAACGTCAAGATACAGATACAGAAAGGATTCTAGGAAAATTGCGGGATGCAAGAAAAAATTATAACGGGGAAAAGTTAGTTAGCTTATGCTTAGAAAAGGGCCTATTCATTACAAATACTTGGTTTCGGCATAAAATGATCCACACGTACACCTGATGTGAAGGAAATAACCGCAGTATAATTGACTTCGTTATTGCGGATGAAAGACTAAGAGAACTAGTTAAAGATACAAGAGTCATGAGGGTTTCCGAATGCAATACTGATCATACCCTTTTAGTATCCAGTATAAACTTAGGGCGGGGATGGAGAAGAAAAAAAAAACAAAAACAAAAACAAAACAAACGCGAATAAAGAATGAAAATTTACAGAAACTGGAAGTGCGAATAGATTTTCAGAATAAGATGAACGAACACATAGATGAGCCAACTTGGGAGGCGCTTAGAAGCAATAAAGATATAAAGGGCGCGTAGACTATGTTACGGGATATCATTGTTAAAACTGCGATTGAAGTATGTGGTATGTCGGTAGTAGGAAGGAAATCTGGTGATGCATGGTGGAATGATGAAATTAAGGCAGCCCGAGAAGAAAAGAAAGAAGCGTACGAGAGAACGTTAAACATCAGAGGTCTTAGCGATGAGGAGAGAAGTAGACTTGAAAATGATTACAGACGCAAAAAGAAGAAAGTCAAACGACCAGTCAAAAAAAGTAAAAATAAAATCAGAACAGAAGAAGAGAAGAAATTACAAAACGACTTCCAAAGGAACCATGAAACTAATATTTAAAGAGATGAAGAAAAATATAAGTACAGAGTTTGTGAGCATGAGAAACAACAAAGGAGAAATGCTATATGATACAGACGGGATGGTAGACGCTTTAAAAGACAAGTACCAGACGATTGGAGAAAGGAGATTATCGTACCAATATACAAAAGAAAGGGAGATAAAAACAACTGCAATAATTACAGAGGTATCAGCTTACTAAGTACCGTAAGTAAAATATACTTAAAAATACTTATTCGTAGGGTAATGGAAATTACAGAAGAAAATATATGGGAAGTCCAAAGTGGATTTATGCCAGGAAGATCATGCACAGATCAGATATTAAGCTTAAGCTCTCCACGTGGGGTGATCGCTAGAGAGATTGATCAGCAGCCTGGGTCGGAGCAGTGTTGCGGAATGAACGTGTCATTTAAATAAATAACATGAGAATTCTGATCCATCTAAAATATCTATATCTTACACCTATATACCTATCTACCCTATATACCTATATACCCATCCACACACTACTACTTTCCAACCGAGCAATTCACGTCTACCCCGAAAGGGAAACGGCTTAATGGTATGATAATAATATTAACTCACCTTTCCCAAAATAGTGCCATCGTGTCCTTTTATGATTTTCTCGTGTAGAATATCTTCCTATAAAAAATGTTTACTGCAAACGAACTCGCCAGCTTTCACAGAAAAATTTGTCTGAATTAAAGCTTTTTGCCATACAGCTTTAATAGCTGGGTCTTTTGGAACGACGAAAAAATTAATCTTTTCATATTCGTGATCTTCGGGTTCTCTGAGTTCACTTTTGTAAGCTGATTTGCACGCCGGAGCTATAGACATCGGCATAATTAATGCGATAAACAAAAGCACTAGTAGAAAACTCCACCGGGCCATTTTCACAATCATTGTTTAATGTATTACATAACAGGTCAGATTTGTCAAAAATTAAAAAATATAAACTGCGTTGATGGCAAATCCACACTATTTTATTTTGCAAACGACGAAAGTGTAGGTCAAACCTAAATTAATCATCCAGTGGCAAAATAATCACTTTAGATTAAAACCAAAATCTTCAGCACCCGAATTTTAAACTCATTGAATATAGGAGCTCATAGAACATAGGAAGAAGATTTGGCCCACACTATTTTCTTATATTTGCAGAATAGAATGGGAGAGTCTGCCTTATTATAAGACTTCGAAAAATAATTTTCGATTAATTTGAGTGTTCCCAAAGATAAAAATATTCGTTTTCTTTGAGAGTGACTATACAAATGTTAATATATTTTAGCTTCGTTATAAAACATATATTTTTTATTATAATTATACCATTAAGCCATTTCCCTTACGGGGTAGGCGTGAATGCCTCGGTTGGAAAGTACTAGTGTGTGGATGGGTATATAGGTATAGGGTATATAGGTATATAAGTGTGAGGTATAGATATTTCAGATTGATCTAGAATTCTCGTGTTATTTATTTAAATGAAACGTTTGTTCCGCAACACTCTCCGACCCAGGCTGCTGATCAATCTCTCTAGCGATCACCCCACGTGCACTGTTAGAAATATGTTGAAAATTCATCCACTTTTTAACAACTTTTGTGGTTAAAATCTTGTTCATCCACGGAATTGAAATAAGAGTCACCCAAATGTAGTTGAAAATTCAATAAGACGTTTGCGCATACACAATGTGCCCTCATACTTCTGTCTGGCCAGGCCAGACGCCAACGCGACAAAGTCCCACGAGGAGTTATTTTGTACGTTTGTGTCGTGCGATCCATGAAATTAATAAAGGACATATAATATTCAGGAAAAAAAGAAAACAACAGGTACGTTGGATTAATATTATCATAACGGAAAAATTTCATTCAGACTGTTGGTACTAACTGCTGTATGCTTTTTTAGCTTATGTTTACAAAAACGAGTGTTGAAAAGTTTGATTGGGCGCGCAACTCATTATGGTAATATAATTCCCACGGGCCTTTTGTTTTTCTTCTTTAAAGCAGCTTATTTTCCTAAATATTATATGCACTTCGTTAATCTCATAGATCACAGGACACAAACGTACGAAATAACTCACTGATTCCTTATCAGAATTCTTTCGGTATAGCTAGTGAATTTCAAAGCACAGTATTTTTCAGGAATCTTCATGGGTTTTCTTTAAGATTTTTGAAAAATTATAATTGCCTTGAAATTCACTAATTGTGACGAACATTTTTTTTTCTCGTTACTGAAATTTCAATTACATGTGGTTGAAATTTCAACTGCATGGTTGAAATTTCGATTATACGTGTAGCTAATTTTTCATTCACAGGTAGTTGAAATTTCAACAACGGTAATTGTATAAAACTTCAACCACATGTGGTTGAAAATTCAACCAGATATTTCTAACAGTGTGGAGAGCCTCACAAAATTGTTACGTGTGCTTCCCCACTTGGGCCCATTAGTATCTAAGGTCTTTGTTACAGGCCTCATTCACTCTACTCACATTCTTTTTATAAACTATTTGTCGCCACACTTTTCTGTCCTGGCATACTACTATAGCTTCCTTCACGTCCATGCATTCTCTCATGCAAGATCTTGTGTTTCTATGGCTCCTTATGTCTCTTCGGATTAATGTTTCATTCACAGATTCTAAACATTCTTTCGGCGGTCTACCTCTAAGCATTCTGCCATTTACTTTACCTTTATACACCAGTTTGGTCAGTCGTTCATCTTTCATTCTTTCAACATATCCGAACCACCTTAGCTGATTTCTTTCCCATATGTCAACTAGTGTCTCTCCTGTACCACATTCTTTGAAGATTATCTCGTTTCGGACTTTGTCCGTCAGTGTTTTCTTGCATACATATTGTGCGCAGAGATTTCATGCCAATCGCGTTAATTTTAATCTTGTCCTTTTCCTGACATGTCCATATCTCACTACCGTAAAGTATAGTCGGTACAAATATAGAATTACCTATGTACGGTCCTTTTGGCTTTTTTTGATATGTTTTTATCTCTGAAAATGGATCCTGCTCTACTGATAACCTTCTTACCCTTATTTATGCACCTATCTAACTCCCGATCTATTTTTCCGTCGCTAGTGAATAGCCTACCCAGATATACGAACTTGTCAACCTGCTCTAATCTCTCATAATTCAGGACAATATTGCACATTGTTTTCTCACTCTTTCCTTCAAACACAATTACCTTTGTTTTATTTACGCTAATTTTGAGGCCCATGTTCTTCATGCTTGTATTAAGTTTATTCAACATTCTTTGCAAGTCCCTGATTGATTCTGCCATAACAATCTTATATTTGATTTTTAAAATATCACATTTAAGAGTTTGTTATTTGTAATAGAAAACAATATTTTATGATGTATCTTATTACTTGTTTGTAACATATAGATATAATAATTATATTTATTTTATAGTCACATTATATTGTAAAACAGGAATATAGAAAAAAAGTTTATCACCATATTTAAAAGTGTTCGAACATCCGGGACGAACACAAAACAACCAAAAATAAGTAACGAAATCACAAATTAAGGGGAAAAAATGCCGAAAATATAAATTAACGAATTATAAAATTGACCGAATTATAAAACTGCCGAATTATATAAAATAAATGCGAATTGTTGAATTCCCATAAATATTTCAATTGCTGAAATTTAAATTTGCCGCAATTCAAAATTGCTGAAAATAATTAATAATTTAATAATTAATGATTATTTCAATGGTTTGTTTCATTTATAATTTTATACATAGCTCATAAATGAATAATCAATTAACTATGTTCGGCAGTTCTTAAATTCGGGAATTGAAATCCTTGTGGGAATTTAATAGTTCTTTTATTTTAAAATTCGCTAATTGTATAATTCGGCAATTGTAAACTTTGGCAATTTTATAATTCGTCTCGAAGTCGGTCAATTTTAGTTTCAGATATTTTTAAATTCGGGATTTTATTTTTTGTCACTTAAAAATCTTGTCATATTAAACAAAATGACAAGTAAGTACATGCATAAGTCAAATTTACTACCTGACTTTGCACTATGAAGAGAAAATTATTTTAAACGGTTTTTAATATTTATTTTGTAATTTTTATGCATTATTCCTATGGTATTGCATGGCTTCGTAGAACAAAGTTACTACCAGCCGAACTTTTAACGAGACACATGTACTCCTATGTACTTTTAGGCGCTAAATCCGAATCTGAGGTCAAAATAGGACCTTTAACGATTAATTTTCGACTTAACCTCAAAAAACCTCATTTTTAGTATGTGATTGAAAAACAATCTCTATTTTTATGAATTTCAAGCCGCTCAATTCACAAATGAAGTCGGATTAGTGATATTACTAAAAATTCTGCGACAGAACCTCAAAAAAAGTTGTTTGAGCAGCAATTCGTACTATTTTGTATGATTTATAACTTTAATTAAATTTATATTTATAACCTTCTTTTATCATTTGACTTAGGTATCGGATGCAATGCCTGAAAGTAAATAAATTCAATTTAGTCCTGAAAAGTGCCGCTTTGGCAGTTTCGTTTTGAGTTTATGTCTCCAATTTTTTTCAGTAATGTCAGTGATCTTATACCATTTTTGAATTCAGCGGCTTGAAATCTATAAAAAAAAACATGTTTGTTCATCATATACTCAAAATTGAGGTTTTTTGAAGTTATGTCGAAAAGTAATCGTGAAAGGTGCTATTTAGACCCCAGATTCGGATTTAGCGCCTCAAAATAAATAGGAATACATGTGTATCTGATGGAAATGCCGATGGACTTAGCACCGTTTAGTTTTCCCTGACATTATAATTAAAAAAGTAGGAGAGACCTCCCTACAGTGGATAGCTTCCTACAGTGGACATTTATAAATAAAAGCGAAATGCCTTAAGTAAACCTAATTTGCACATTTTGTATGATTTAAGTTTATAAAAATGCATCATAAGACGAAATTGCATGTTAAACTTAATTATAATAAAAGAAAGAAGTCTAACAAACTATTTTTGACATGAACAAGAAACTTTGTCCTCAACTTTAGTAATTTCTTCCAAGTAAATAAAATTTTTTAGAGTGTTTTTGTTTAATAATATATGTTCCTTGGCCATTAAACTATAATATTTTTTCCCCTAGAATCTTACGTGCTATGTAAGAAAATTATTATAAATATATTCCTTGAGGCTCTCATTTTCCTACTATGGATACCAGCGTCATCTCTACAGTGGATTTTCAGTGAAAAGTTTTAGATAATTTGCACTCATATGTTGGTACTCAAATAGCAAACGACAGAATCAGCTGATACTTTGAACATAGGTATAGTAGATATCTAGCTACAGCGTAATGTAATTGAATGTTTATAACAAATATAATATAATATATTTAATAGTGCAATCATCTCTGAATGGTAGGTGCTCGAAATTATTATTATTTAAATCACATATTTTTGAATAACATATGTAGGTTATGTACAGTAGTATATAGTGTGCAACAGCGTGTCGTGTTGAAAATTTTAACAGAACGTTTTTTTGCATCCCATCTTAATTTTTTCTCAAAATTTTAAGATCGACACATTTCACTTGTCTCTACAATTATCAGTAAATATAAAGCATTAAACTCTTCCTTAATTATTTTATCACTTAACTTGAACAGCTTTTAAAATGAGTAATTTTAAATTTCTCGCAAGTAGATATAACCTCACCATGCACAATTTCTATATAGGTATTTTCTAGGTACTTTTGACACGGCAAGATTGGTGGCAATCCTAACCTCACCTGACCTGTCCACTGAAAGACGTGTTGTGAAATATGAGCGAAATAACTGACATTATATTTTTGCTAATTTTATCCGAAATCAAAATTATATCACTTTTCTGTTTGGTCTGATAGTAGCGTCGGTATAAAATATAATTTAGGGGTACGAATAAAAACATCTTTCTATTCTGATTCGCGGTGTAGAATCAAATGTCCACTGTTGGGCGAACCTGCCAACAGTGGAAAAAATGTTACCACCTCAAAATAATATCAATAGCTTTTTATTGGCTTACGAATTGAATTTTACGGATATCTCATCACATGGGTGAATATATCCGCCTCATTTGTGCCATAAGAGCTCTTTAATATATATCCTACTTTATGTTTACTGAAATCTATCAGTTTTTGCTATTTACTGTAGGGAGGTCTCCCCTATATAAATCGCTAAGAAAATCATATTAAGTACATTCTTTTAATCATTTAATAAACAAAGAACAACATATTTAGCAGAAAATAGGAACATTTATAGTACTAGTACAACCTTTTTTTAATTTTCATAAATAATATCTCCAAGTGTAAAATACTGATTAAAATCCTAATATAATCCCGAGACGAAATTTAGGCCCTACATTGGAGCTACAGCTCCTTATTAGAACCTGCTTTGAAGCATTTAAACCTATAGCCCCTACTTTAAGGT
>CAKNWT010188485.1:0-11725 GCA_932066315.1 Andricus coriarius
TATCATTGTTGAAACTGCGATTGAAGTATGTGGTACGGCGGTTGTAGAAAGAAAATCTGCTTGTGCATGGTGGAATGATGAAATTAAGGCAGCCCAAAAAGAAAAGAAAAAAGCGTATGAGAGAAAGTTAAACATCACAGGTCTTAGCGATGTGGAGAGAAATAGGCTTGAAAGTGATTACAGACACAAAAAGAGGAAAGTTAAACGACTAGTCACGGAAAGTAAAGATAAAATCAGAACAGAAGAAGAGAAGAAATTGCAAAACGACTTTCAAGGAACCATGAAACTAATATATAAAGAGATGAAGGAAAGTAAAAATACAGAGCTTGTGAGCATGAGAAACAGCAAAGGTGAAATGCTATATGATACAGACGGGATAGTAGACGCTTTGAAAGACTCTTTCAAAGAATTATTAGGTGGTGAAGATATAGGGCAACAGAACTGCAACATAGAATATAACGAATTAGAAACTCCAATTGAGTAAGTCTGTGTCACTGAAGTCAGAGATATAATTAAGAACTTAAAAAATGGTAAGGATGCTGGTTTAGACAGTATTAGCACTGAAATGCTTAAATACGGTGGCGATTACATACCTCACAGGTTGTGCGAATTGATAAATTTATGTATCGAGACTGGACAAGTCCCAGACGATTGGAGAAAAGCGATTATCGTACGAATATACAAAAGAAAGGGAGATAAAAACAACTGCAATAATTACAGAGGTATCAGCTTACTGAGTACCGTAAGTAAAATATACTCAAAAATACTTATTCGTAGGGTAATGGAAATTATACAAGAAATGATATGGGAAGTTTAAAGTGGATTTATGCCAGGAAGATCATGTACAGGTCAGATATTTAGCTTAAGACAGATCACAGAAAAAAGCTTGAGAGTAGGAAAGAAAGTTTTCTGTGCATTTGTTGACCTAGAAAAAGCATTTGACAAGGTAAATAGAAATAAACTTTGGGAAGTCCTTAAAGAGTACGGAGTCCATGGATGGCTCCTACAAGCAATACAAACAATATATGCAGGCAGCAAAGCGAGTGTAAGGGTAAATGGAAAACTGAGTGACTGGTTCGATATTATACAGGGTGTTAGACAAGGATGCGTTATGTCCTCATGGCTATTTATCATATTTATGGATAAGTGTCTAAGAATGGCCCTCTTCGATGAAGAAGGTGTAGATCTCGAAACAATGAAGGTGCGTGGTTTGGCTATCGCAGACGACAAGATTGTTATGGCAGAATCAATCAAGGACTTGCAAACAATGTTAAATAAGCTTCATACAAACATGAAGAACATGAGCCTCAAAATTAACGTAAATAAAACAAAGGTAATGGTGTTTGAAGAAAAAGGTGAGAAAACAATGTACAACATTGTCCTGAATGATGAGAGTTTAAAACAAGTTGACAAATACGTATATCTAGGTAGCCCGAGTCAAAGTTTTAAATATCTTTTTAATTTCCTTATACTCTACATTACTTGTATTCGATAGTGTAGAGAAATTGAGGCGAGAGTTCAACATCAAATTCGAAGTGAAAAGTTTCGATTTAATTTCCTTATACTCTCCATATCTCACAATAAAGATTCAAGCGAAATTGAGGCGAGAAACGATTGTGTAACGAGTAGGAAAGTTAAAAATCGAATGTGAGGTGAAGGTAGGGAAATCCGAAGAATTATTAATTAAATTATTTTATATTGATATTTCGTCTGAAAAAAAATTCTTTCTAATCAGCATATCGAAATTTTTGTCCAAACATAAATTTTTAAGTAAGAAAATAAATTTTTCAGTCCAGAAATAATTAATTTGTCAACGAGAAATCGTTAATTTGATTCCAATTTTACTTTACAACATAAGAACGTCATTTTTCTCAAACTTTTTCTTCTCCAATTAAAATTTATATCTTATTGGAACTATCATTTTTTCATGAGATGACATGGAGGTTAATTTTGTCTTATTTTCTTATTTTCCCAGACAAACTCAAATGTCTTTGTTGTATTAGATCAATAAACTAGGCAGTTTATTGATCTAATACAAGTTTTTAAGTTTTTTCCAATTTTTATTATATTATTGATAAAAATGTCTTTTTGTATTATTTATGGCTTGAATGGTATAAAATGATTAGAATGATTTATAAAGCACTCCTATTTCACTGATTTTTTAAAAAGATTTCGGAATGTTTTCGACAAATATAAATCTTTTCAATTGTCCAATTGCGCGATATTTGTTAGATTTGTACTTGTTCTTTTTATATGAAAAGCCGAGCTCACTTCATGTCATGTGACTTTATTCCAATTCTTTTTGATTGATTGGTATTCCAATGTACATTGAATCATCAACAACAACATTAACACAGATAGAAATAATATAATCCACCGGAATTACAAATGTATCATTTGTTAGGTTACATCGTCTCAAAAATGCGTCTGTTGTTTGTGAGTAGTTGTGAGTCAAAACTACACTCCAATAATTTATATTCTTTTCAAAACCGCGTAATGAATACCGTTACACTGGCAAACTAGTTGCAAACAATCACAACGAATTACAACTTAAATGAAAGAATGTACTACACCAGATCTCGGATTTGCATTGATTGTATATTTTATGACGTCTGACTAAGTTTGAAGAAGATGAGGATAAGTTGAGGCCACATAAAAAAGACAGTTTTTGAGTAATCGAAAAAAATGTCAAAAACGAGGGTGAAGAGCGATCGGGTAGAAATTGAGAAGAGAGTGAATGGAGAGTGAACAGAAAATGAAGACAATGAAAGCTTACTCTCGCCTCACTGTCGAAAATTGCGAATTGGGAAATCCTCGCAAGTTTCGAGAGTGAAATCTCCAGTGCCAGACTTGACAGAACTTTCGTTTAATTTTCTTTTCGATTTCGTTTCATTTTCGGCTCAGTCTCGAAAATAGAAATTCAAACGAAATTAAAAACTTCGACTCGGGAGCCTATTCACAAGTGACGAAAAAATAGATGGGGAGTTAGATAGGCGCATTAATGAGGGTAAGAAGGTTATCGGTAGAGCAGGATCCATTTTCAGAAATAAAAATAAAATCAAAAGAAACTAAAATGACCGTATATAAAGCTTTAATTGTACCGGTTATATTATACGGTAGCGAGACATGGACATGTCAAGAAAAGGACAAGAGTAAAATTAACGCGATCGGCATGAAACCTCTGCGCACAATATGCGGGAAAACACTGATGGACAAAGTCCGAAACGAGATGATCCTCAAAGAATGTGGTACAGGGGAGACACTAGTCGATATATGGGAAAGAAATCAGTTAAGGTGGTTCGGACATCTTGAAAGAATGAAAGATGAACGACTGACCAAACAGGTGTATATAGGTAAAGTAAATGGCAGAATGCCCAGAGCCCTGAGAATGAATATAAAATGTATCTCGTAAATGGAATGAGATACGCCAAAACAGACAACTTTTTCAAATTTAACTCCAGAATAGCATATTAGTATATAAATTATAATTATAAAATATATATAATGAGAAAATTCATAAATTAAAAAATGGTTAATAATTTGGAAAAGGGATTCGGGTTGGTGGAGGCCAACTACTGTAAATCACTCTGCCCGCCTGGCACGCATCCTTTTTCTTTACTTCATTCTATCTCTTTAATATAAATTTTAATTTTTATCTCTCTTCCACGATTGAGTACTCTTACCATTTATATCCCTCAAAATTCGGGAATCCATCGAAAAGTTAGGGAATTTACTTGACAAATTAATTTGACGTTGACCACTTACCAGAAAGACAACATGTCGTCCATGCTTATGCATCTACACACTTAAAATTTATTTGCATACGTTAGTCGACAACTGTCGAACTTGGCAAAATGATTTGCCGGGCCTCTACTTATAGGCCCGAAGACTGATTTCACTTGTTGGTTACTTTGACCGTCAGCCACCTAGCAGCAAACCCTGCAGTTTGACGTGGATAGATAAAGGATAGGATGAGATATAGAGAAGAAAGGATTGAAAAAAGTAAAGGTAAATTCAGATTAACAAAGAGATAGACGTTGATAGATGTAGTATATAGGATGAGATAGAGAAGAGAAGATTGAAAAAGATAGACGGGAATTTAGATTTATCAGAGATAGAAGGAGATTGACATGAATAAATAAAAGGTAAGATAAAATAGAGAACGGATTAAAAAGAAAGTTAGACGTGAATTTAGATTGAGAAAGAGATAAAAAACGATAGACGGGAATTTATTTTGACAGAGAGATAGAAAAATATTGACTTGTATAGAATGAGATAGAGAAGAGGTTCTTGAAAAAGATATACGTGAATTTAGATGGAGAAAGAGATACAAAACGATAGACGGGAATTTATTTTGACCGAGATAGAAAAATATTGACTTGAAAAGAATGAGATAGAGAAGAGGGTCTTGAAAAAGATATATGTGAATTTAGATTCAGAAAGAGATAAAAAACGATAGACGGGAATTTGCTTTGACAGAGATAGAAAAATATTGACTTGTATAGAATGACATAGAGAAGAGGGTCTTGAAAAAGATAAACGTGAATTTAGGTTGAAAAATAGATAGGAAAATATAGACCATGACAGATCTGTGATATAGATGTGTGGATATAGATAAAGAATAGGGTAAGATAGAAAAGAGGGGATTGATAAAGGTCGACGGAAATTTAGATGGACAGAGACAGTAAAAGATTGACTTGAATAGATGAAAGATAGGGTGCGATAGAGAAGAGAGGATTGAAAAAGATAGGCGTGAATTTAGATTAACAGAGATAGAAAAAGATGACGTTGACAGACAGGAGTTGAGATTGACCGAGATAGAAAAAGATTGACAAAGAGATAGAACAAGATTGACGTGGATAGCTAAAGGATAGGATAAGATAGAGAACACGGTATTGAAAAAGATAAACGTGAATTTAGATTGACATAGAGATGAATTGGGATACATTTTCCCAACTCCTTTCTATCATAAAGATTCAAAATTATTCAAAAAGATAGGATCTCTATCTTTTTACTTCCAGCAGGGTGCCTATTTGTCAATATTAAAATAATTATCATAATGAGACCGACTGCTTTTAGATTTAATATTTGAAAGTTTTAGAAATTTGTATCGAAGTATTTCGGAATTTTTATTCCTTTTATGTATCAAAACTTGCAAACTTCAATTCTCTTCAAATTCGAAAATTCCACGTGAATTTAAATATACATAATTATTTAAAATCAGACAAATGCAGAGTACAGATTATATATTTTTAAACTTGAATTGCCTGAATTTTTAATTTTTTGTCTTTTTTATCAGAAGCCTCTTGACCTGGATTTTTTTCTAAGTTCTAATTTTCTTGAATTTGAATTATTTGGAATTTTGTACGTTCTTTTTTGGCCTCAATTTAAAAAATTTTGTTTTTTTTCACAAGTTCAATCCTTTTGCCTTTACTAGATTTTCCCTAAAAAACATTTTAATTGATTTTTTCTTTACTTCATATTGAACATACAATATATGAATTTAAAGTGGTTCAATTAAAAAAATTGAGTTCTTAAAAGTAGAAGCAAGTTTAAAGAATTTGATTATCGGTCCCATATTTCAAATGATTTCGTAATAAAAATATTTAGATAGATTCTGAATTTACACTCATCAAAAGACACGTAAGCTAAGAAAAATCACAAGCCTTTCATTATCGTTCAAACTCGATGAACTAGACAGGTCTTGACATATTTATTTAACAAGTTCCAAACTCGGAATTCGAAGTTATTGTTATTTTATGAGATTTCGAAAATAAACTTTAAGTCGTGAGGAAAAAAGAATTAATAGAATAAATTAAATTAATTACAAGTCGAGATTGTATAAAGACGTTTTTTAATCTGTAAACTTTAGAATGTCGACTACAATTAAATCCAAAAAATTAATAACATTATATACAGAGGTACAACACCGGCGTATAACGACACTTTGCATTTTCTAGTAGGTACGCTTGCGAATAACTTAAAGTGTCTTAAATTATTATTAACAATAATCATTCATTTCTCCTAACTTCATTTATCAAATAAATAAATTCATGGCACGCGCACTTTCCCGAATCTGTACAGTTTCAAAATAAAATTATAACAACGTCCACGCTGGGATTTACAAAAGTGGAATTTAGACACTTATCTACATTCCTAGAAACACAGTAATAAATCTCAGAAACCTTAATTCCCTCTTAAATCCCTGTAATATTTATCAAAACATAGGAACAAATTTTTTGGCTAATTATTCACAATGCGTCATAATTTAGCTTTCAATAAAAGCATTTCAATTTTCGGTGTAAAATCTATTTTAAAATGCAAATGGAATGATTCTGCTAATATTATGCCTTATGCGGAAATCACAAGAAGTTCTTGATCGAATAACATTATGCTATTTAATAATACAAATTACAAGCCAGAGAAAAGACTTCGGTAGAGCTCAAGTTTGTTTTCAATACTTTTTTACTTTAGTTTCCAAATTATTTCAAAAAGTGAGGATTCAGTAATCTATCGGCAAAGTTTTACAAAACAAATTTTTCCATTTGTTCCCTAGTGTAGAGTTTTTAGTCCCGATACCTTACTGCAATGGCAATTTGTTTACAGAAAATATGTTTTCATACTTAATTAACTAATTAATAGTGTAAAAGTGTGCGAACTTAGTCTAAATCGTATTAAAAATTACGAGTAAAGAACTAAATCTTTACAATATAAAAATAACATTTCATAACATTAGAAACAATATATCCTACTAGAAATAAAACTTAAATCTAGAAAAAAAAACTTCATAGGGCCATCTGCTTGCAAATATTTTTCGGCTCTGGAGACCTGAATTAAAAATTTTTAATTGTTGACCATCCATAATTGTTAGTAGAACAATTTTGTAAAATATATTTCGTAATATTTGAACGCTTTCATAGTATACATAGAACTTCATAATAGAAATCAAAGTTCTGAATATTAGACAAGATTTTAGAATATTCCCTGGATAAACCCCTAACTGACGATAAAAGTCTGGCTTCCAGCGGTCTCATAATTAGAAATTGGTTCCAAATTTAAATTAACTTTCGAGTTATCACACGATCAAATGTTTCACTGTAGACCCAAGGCCCCTAGTGAACCTTAGTTCTAAATATCCATTTGGCAAATAATCACATTAGCATTCCTTACTGCAAAATGAAAAGCACAACTTTCCATCGTTTAGCTTAGACCAGACTTGACCTGACTTTTGCTTTTTACTCGTGGTGAGGCTGAGTATAATCTTCTAAAGATGGAGACAAAATCTCGTTGTGGAAAAAGAGTCTCGATAATTCCTTCCAAAAGTACATAAAGCAGTCTTCTGTTCAACACAGGTCGTTGGAAAAGTTCGAAAACTCTTAAGATTCCACACCTGGTCGTTTCACTCCCTATGATATGTTTAAGTTCGTCAGAAAAGCAAGCGAGGAGAGCGACTTTGGCGTCGACTCGTGTCCTACTTTTCATCTCGGGACTGCGAGGAGATTTAGGTCTAGCCTTCACACCATTAGGCCACAAACTGCTTCTGCAAAATTAAATAAATCCATATTGATATTAATATAAATTGAAGACAGGATACTGACAACTGGAGAATGGCCAATTTTTTAAAATTCCATTTTTAACTATGACAATTCATGTAGGACACTCTTTATAGATAAATATTAGGAATATGTACTTATATTATATTATATATTATATTGGGAATATGAATTATACAAAAAAATTGATTTAAAATGAATAGAGTGTCAACTGGATAAAGATTTTTTTTCCTCCTCCGAACATATACATTTTTGGATATTTTCAAGTCCATGAAAGATTGTGAATACATAGTTTACAATTTTAAACTGCATAACTGACTTCTGGTTTGAATTTCTACAAATCTGAGCACTTTGAACAAAAAACTTAAATTTTTACTCTTAGAGTTTATAATTATTCAATTTGAAACCTTAAATTTTTTTAGTTTCCGGCTTCTCAATCAAGTGACCATCCTGAAAAATAATGATGAAAAGAAAAAATTCTTACTTAAATAAATTCAAGTACTTGGCGACATTCTTCGGACTCGTTAATTCTGAAACATAATCTATAATTCTTCTATTTACAATATCACCAAACATGGTGCGAATAATCTGTCTCAGAAGCGTAACAATTCTGCGCCTCAGCCATTGATTTCTCACTTTCAGATCGAATATCTCATCCATCAGGAGGAGAATTATTCGCAGTGGAATATTGTCATCTGTCTGAAATAGTTTCAAAATTTTTAAATAGAATTTACATTTTAAAATAGTGAATAGAGAAAAAAATAGTCTAATTTTGTAAGACTCCTCTTCAAACTCTAGCAAATATATTACCGATAAAGACTAACAGGGTGGCCTTTGTCCGGGAATTAGCCCAGAATTTTATGCACAGGGAAAAAACCGGGACTTTTTTTTGAAAATCGGGAATTTTTCAGATTTGTTTTTACTTTTGCAATGAATATCGTCTCCTCGCTCTTCAACAAAAAAACTGTATTTGGAATTATGCTCAGTTTCGTTAAAATCTCGAAGATCATTTTATATTTAAGTTTTTAAAGTGAAGGTTTGTTTAAAAATACTAAAGTTCCTTTTATATTTGAGAACGAAAACTTCCTTTTTAGATATTTAAACTAGTAATTATAAAGGTAACCTAATTTCACATAATTAATTACCAATAATTGACATAATAAAGTTATAATTTTAAAATACTCTAAATACATCAAAAATAAATTGCAAAACACTTTTCATGTCATAAGCTCCAGTGACATATATCTTGTTTTCAAAACAAACCCAAGATTACCCATTTCCGATCATTTCGGGGACATAAAAGTATAATTTTACCAAATAGAGCACAGATTAAAGTATGATTTCCAATTGAAAATCCAAAATCTATATTTTAGATCCTGCGTCACAAAAACGCGAATATCTCCTAAACTACAATAGACAAAATGGACAATTTTCTTTCTTAGACTGAATTTTCACTGTTCTTTTTCCTCTTTTCAAGGAAATCCAATTTCTTTCCCTCCTTTCAAAAAAATTCACCTTTTCCCAGTTTTTTGGCTTAAATTAGAACTGAATTAATAGAACCCAATAAGAAAATCCATCTATTTTTGTTTGAAAGTTAATTCATTTAAATTAAAAAGTCTAGTATTATATTTCGGGTTCAGAATTCATCGCTTTTGGTCAAAAATATAACTGTTTCGTTGAACATTCGTCTTTTTGGATAGAAAATTGGTACTATTGGATTGAAAATTAACTTTTGCTAGAAAAGTTCTCTTTTCGATTGAAAGTGTATTCTTTTTCATGGAAAAGTCTACTATTATATTTTCGGTTAAGAATTCATCTCCTTTTGTTAAAAGATCTACTATTTGGTTGAAAATTTAATTATTTTGTTAAAAAGTTATCTTTTTTGGTTGAAAAGTACTCATTTTCGGGTGAAACTGTATTCTTTTTCATTAAAAAGTCTACTATTATATTTTTGATTAAGAATTTATCTCTTTTGGCTGACAGATCTAAGATTTTATTGAAAATTTAATTATTTTGTTGTAAATTCAATTATTTTGTTGAGAATTATTTCTTTTTATTTGAAAAGTCTACTATTATATTTTTGACGCTGAATTCATCTCTTTTAGTTAAAGATTCTGATAATTCGTTCAAAATTTAATTATTTTGTTGAAAATTCCACTATTTTGTTTAAATTCATATTTTTTGGTCGAAAGTTCACCTGTCTTGTTGAAAATTCGTCTTTTTTATAGAAAATTGGTCCTATTAGATTCAAAATTCATATTTTTGTAGAAAACTCGTCTTTTTGGTTGAGTGTGTATTATTTTTCATTGAAAAGTCTACTATTATATTGTTGGTACAGAATTTATCTCTTTTGGTTAAAAATTCTACTGATTTGTTCCAAATTTAATTATTTTGTTGAAAATTCTACTATTTTGTTGAAAATTCAATATATTTCGACTTGAAATCTTAGGAATATGCTACCTAACTTCTTGTTATTTCAAATAATTTATTCCTCTATTATTCCCCTGTTTTATTGAAAATTCACCCTATTTTCGAAAGATTTTGGGCTTTGAAATATAAAATCGCTTTTAGAATATTTTTCTACCTTGGAGTTCTAAATGTTTTATTTCTTTTCATAATTTATATAATAAAGCAATCAGTATTAAAGAATTATTAATATACACGCTTAAAAGTCAACCGGAAACATGTAATATTTTACCGGGAAAACCAGGAATTAGCGTGGAGTTTTTTTTGTAGGTTTGAGTAGCCACCCTGACTGAAAAAATTCGAAATTGTTTCGTAAGACATAATTTTCTTACCACTGTGTCCAAACCAGCTCCCACTTTAACGCTTTCGTAAATCACGTCGTTTTTCTTCGTGCTACCAAAAAGTTTATCCATAACCCCATCGACTGTACTTAGCATGTTATCTGGCATCGTTTTGACTGCCTGTGTCACTGTTTTCATCGACGATTTTAAAGGATTCACTAAATTGTCAATCTGTAATCAATCAACATGGTTCATCACTTAGATTATAATTTTTAAACAGATTTTGATAGAAAGACACTAAATAATTTGTTATTTAAAAGTTAAACTCTTGATCGAAAAACTTGATCAAACTCACCGTTCTAGAAATATGCCCCCCAGTCATTCCCTTGTCATAATCTCCCTGTTCCAGAAAAGCAAGCAGCAAATTTTGCAAGCCCATATGACCATCTGCAACAGTCGGTTTCGTCAACTCAAGTAACCAAGCATTCAACATAACCATTCGCTTCTCAAGAACAGCTCGCTCCATATTGTGAAAGGCCTTCTTCCCGGGAAAGGGAATTTTCGCCAGATCGAAATACTTCTCCTTTATCCTCTGATAAAGGTCATGAAAGTCAGAATACCTTCGATAAATGTGCCATTTTTCCTGATAACTCGACTCAAAAGTCTTCGACACAGACACCGCATAAATACCGTACGTCTTTCCCTTATCGCACTGTATTCCAGTCTCAATTATTTCCGCAGTGATTCTATACCGACCTTGTTGCAATTTCTTGATTACATTTGGATCTTGAAAAGTTTCATCCATCGGAAAAATGTGCTCCGAGTTGGATTCAAAATAGGCAGTTGCTTCTTTTCCTTCTATTACCTTTTCAGCTTCTATGCAGTTCGGCTTCTGCAGCTTTAGAAATTCTTTCAAACTTCCTCTATCCCCATCAAATTCATCTAAGGCTCTAAGATCACCAGCTCTGCTACCAGATGAGGAACTTGAGTTCGACTGCGTTTCAGCTTTCTGACCTTCCATCCACGATGCTTGATCCACTTCCGTTTCATTATTTATACTAGATACACTGATGCTGTCCAGAGACTTTGAATCTTCTTCAGATGTAGAATCTTTTAGCAAATCCAGCTCAGCTAAGAGTTTAATATATGAAGAAGATCTTGTAAACGCTGGCAGAAATCTGTCCTCGGTTTTCAGTTTCTCGTAGCAGCAAATCTGAAGTTCATCGAACCAAGTTTCTTTCACAGACTCGTTCTTTATTCTCATTACCAAATTCTTCACCAAAACATCGTCCAACTGTAGTTTCAGACTCGCCTTATCACTCAAGTATTGCTGGTATATCTTGATAGCTGCTTCTTTTAAGTTTCCGAGATCAGCGGTTCGACGTTTCACTTCTTTGGATGAGGAATGTTGTCTGCGAATTTTTT
>CAKNWT010188494.1:0-10416 GCA_932066315.1 Andricus coriarius
TTGAAGTAGTAATGCTGACTTTAGGTTTTGTATATTTCGAGATAACTATCTCATACAGTATCAGAAACCATTTAAATTGTTTCTTGTACAAAGTGAACAAGTAAACTGCAAGTTAACAATGCATGAAAGTGAATCTGACTATCCACTTTTTTCCGTGTACGGGAAACAAAGAAGCGATCACGGGAAAAGTTTAAGCTTCTACAAGTGGAGTGAGGCCTGGTCACAACCAGGCTCCGTGGGAGAATGTAAAATGTGCGTCGGTTTCAAACACCGGCGCACAGTGTAGGCAAAAGCAGTTTTTTGGACAAAAGTCTGTCTACAACCCAATTTTCAATGGATTCTGACTTTTTTTCAAATGGCCGTAAGGCTTTCGGGTATATCGAGTCGATGCGAGCATTTCGATTTGGCTGCACCAAAAATTTTTTATTCAACAACAAAATAAACAATATTTTTATCCTAACTTTTCTGATGTACCTTTTTTGTAAGATCTGCGAATTGAATAAAGAAGAGCTTAAGGGAGTGTAATTACCATCTAGCAATAATTTTCAGTAGGTTATAGTAAGAAAAAGAATTTTTTATGTTTTAAAAAAATTAATGAACAAAAGCCGCTTTTTGTGATTCGCAATGATTACTTGTTTGAAATGTACAATTTTTATATAGAATATGAGAGAAATGTATACCTACCTATGATTATTTAAAAATATCTGCTGCTTGGCAGCATTATTTAAAGAATTTTTATAAACAAATACACAGTTTTTGTATGTAACAATGAATAGGCTTCATTTTTTTTGCAGAAGCGACAAAAAATGTCTTGCCAATAACTCCTTGCTGTCATTTTTCTCAAATTAACAAGAACTGGTAATTACTTAAACAATATTTATATACCAAGTTCGAATTTTTAAGATTATTCCACGAATAGGGTCATTTTTTTTGCGGAACCCATTAAAAATGAATCGTTAGTGACTCCTAGCTGTAAGTTTGTTCAAATTGATAAAAAAATATTAATTTTTTACACAATTTTTGTAAATAAATGCACAACCCAAATGTTCTTCCTTTTAGGGATAATGAGAATTTTCTTTTAACTTTATTGATTTTTGGCGTTTTTGTGCCTATCAGTCAACTGTAAGATAAGTGCTTTTGAAGTACTCAAGTGCTGTGTTTGATACATATTTATCATAAATGTTAATTCATATTAACAATGAATTGTTTTAAACAAAAGAAAACTATGTTAATTATATATGTATACATATACATATTATGTCCTTCCAACCTGCCCTAGGCAGATGGCAACCCTAATTTAAAGGTAAACTTCGTTAATTCGAGAGATATCATCTTTTTGATCACAGATTCTGAAAGAGCGGGAACTTTTACTTTAGGATATGTTTTTACCCACGGGTCACAGTGACCCCTCGAGGTCATGTGAAGGTTAAATGGATCATTCTAAATTCCCTAACAGGTATGTAGTCTTGGTAACTGGATACAGAGGAAATGACATTCGCATTTGCATTTTCATCTAATGACAAGCTACTAGGTACATAAATTCTAAAGAATGCTTTTGACCTTCATGTGACCTCTAGAGTTTACTCGAACCCGTGGATCAAAATATATCCGAACGTAAAATTTCCCGTTCTTTGAGAATCTGAGGTCAAAAAATGATATCTTTTGAATAAGGGAAGCTGACCTTCTTATGACCTTGATACTAACGTGTAGGGGTCATAGGGATCACGAATTCGTGATCAGCTCACCTAAAAACGTATATTGCAGTTGGTTTTGTCGGAGTACTTTTTTATTTCATTTTGTGGCCCTGTGTAATTTTCCATCTATCATTGTGCATTTCAAATCTAAGCGCAATTTGAATATCACATCGTTGACTTGAATTTCATGTAATTCAACTTTCTCAAGCAAGTTCGTGAAGAGGTTGTATTCTTGTAAATTGAGCAAGCTATTCTCTTTTACAAATTCAAACATCATCGTCCGTCTGAAATACACTGAATTATGTGTCTCGTTACTCCAGTATATGGAAGAATCATCCACATTCTTATTATTTGTTTTGCCTTTAAACTCATCAGTTTCATCATCATTTGATTCTTTCTCACCAGCATCAGAATTAGGTTAGTCATCATCACTGCTTTCAACGTCATTAGGCATGTTTTAATTACCTTTAAGCTTAGCATCAATCTCCATTTGGCAGGACCACTTTGGTTCAAGTCACTATTCCAAATCATTTTACATAAAGTTGAATTATTAATTCTGTACTTTATTTTTGCATTCACAAGTCTTAGCAAAAGGAATAGGAACAAGGAAAATATGTTATATATTCGGTTAGTAGAAATGATCAGTCGACATTTGGAGAACGAAACGTGATGACAAAACAATTGAGTGCAGGTGGCGAGTCACCTACTATTAATTGTTTTTACAGTTTTGTGGTAAAAACAATAGACGGTAGTTTTGCACAAGAAGTCCGACCCAGATAAAATCCTGAAGATGTGATCAGTCGACATTTGGAGTACGAAACGTCGTGACAAACAATTAAGTACAGGTGGCGCGCTTTATGTACAAAACTATCGTCTATTATTTTCGCCGCAAAGCTGTAAACGAAATTGGGAGTAGGTGACGCGCCATCTGCACTCAATTGTTTTGTCATGACTTATCGTGGTCCAAATCTCCACTGATCATTTATTCTAATCGAATATACAACATATGCATTGTATACGGTTCATTAAGTACGGTAATAAAAAAACAGGACCAAAAGCAGTTTAACTTTTCAGGAACACTCATGATATTCCCAGTAAATATATAAATTGATAACACCATAACTAAAAACCCATAGCACCTTTCATTAATACATGTAATGACCTTCGTTTTTAGCTTACTCCGCAAAAAAATGTATCATTGGAAAATGGTGAAACTGTGAATTTGTTCATAAATATTGTTCAAACAATCAACACTTTTTCCTAATTAGGAAAATTTGACAAGAAGGAATAATTGACAAGACATTTATTGTTGATTTCGTAAAGAAAATTACTATTTTTCATGGAAAAATGGTCAAACTGTGCATTTCTACATAAATATTGTTCCAATAATGAAAAGTTCTTGTTAGTTGGACAAACAAGGCAACAAGGAGTCATTGGTAAGACATTTCTAGCCTACTCCATGAAAAAAATAAGCCTATTCCTGCAAAAGTGACCGAAATGTACATTTGTTTATAAAAATTGTTTAAATAATTAACTTTTCTTATCCGTTGGAAAAGTATGATAGCAAAGAGTCATTGGAAATACATTTTTAGTTGGTTTCGTAAAGAAAATTAAACCTATTCTTGGAAAAATGGTCAAAATGTGCTCTTATTTATAACCATTTTTTAAAAGATTAATATTTTTTATCAATTTGAACCGAATTGCAGCTAGGAGTCACTAACGATACATTTTTAGTAGGTTCCCAAAAAAAATTGGCCCTATTCGTGGAATAATGTTAAAAATGTGAATTTGTTTATAAATATTGCTTAAACAATTACCAGTTGTTAATTTGAAAAAAATTACAGAAAAAAGTCATTCGCAAGACATTTTTGGTCGAGTCTGTAAAAAAATGGACCCTATTCATTTTGACATACGAAAACTGTATATTTGTTCATAAAAATTGTTTAAATCATGCTGCCAAGCAGCAGATATTTTTAAGTAACCATAATTAGGCACACATTGCTCTCATATTCTATATAAAAACTGTGAATTTCAAGCAAATAATCATTGCAAATCACAAAAAATAGCTTCTGTTCATTAATTTGTGTAAAACATTATAAACAATCCACTGACTTAAGCTCTTCTTTAGTCAATTCACGGATCTTACAAAAGAAGGTACATCTGAAAAGTTAGGATAAAAATATTGTTTGTTTTGTTTTTAAATAAAAAATTTTGGTTTAACCAAATCGAAATTCTCGTACCGACTCGATATACCTGAAAGCCTTATGGTCATTTGAAGAAAACGTCAAAATCCATTGAAAATTGTGTTGTAGACAGACTTTTGTCCACAAAAACTGTTTTTGGATACGGGGTATATTTTTGCGCGCTATCGAATCTTTGCAGCCTTTCGACCGATCTGGTAACTAGAGTTCATATAAATTTTTCAAAGTGTTGGAACAATGTGAAAAATAAATAAAAGTCGCGCATGCAACACTACCGTTACGGTGCACTGCCCCCGGCCGCATACTTTAGGACACAAATCAGATGCAATTGTTCATGGTCAGAAAAGTTTTCGAAATTGAAGATAGCATTGTAATTTATGTAACTGATGTAATTAAATACATCATGAATATTACTAACAAGAAAAAAACGAAGATCGCAAAGTTAGATAGCAGATTGTCTAACGAGAGTTAAGAACAAGCAACAAATGAAAATCAAAAGAGACTCTTGCGTTAATTATAATATCGTAATAAAGGGCCGTTCAAAAAATACGTAACGCATTTTCCTGCCATTTTTGCTCCTCCCTTCCTACGTCGCGCTTTTTCTATAGTAAATGTATGTAAGTTTACATTGGCGAAACGCTCGAGGATCCGCCTTAACCCCCTAAGGCGTTACGTATTCTATGAACGGCCCCTGAGTAGTAAGATCGTTAAATTTATCTTCTCAAACAAATGAAATGGCGTACAGGCGACGATAATGACCTAGTGTGTAACGCATAAACGACTATTCCAAACAAGACACAAACGAAGACCGCAAAGTTAGATGACACATTTGTCTGAAGAAAATTAAGAATAAGAAACAAATGAAGATCGCAATAAGTAGTAGGATCGTGTAAGTTATATGTCGATTCGAATGAAGTAGCACTAGGACGAGAATCATGAATAAGAACAAATTAAGTGTGCAGTACAGAAGGGCGCATGAAGGAAAATAAAAAACAGGAAACAAATGAAAATCACACAATGAGATGGCACATGAACAAAAATTACTAACAAGAACAAATAAAGATCGCAGAGCGGAGTAACGAATACAAGACTATTACTAACAAAAAACAAACTAATATCGTAAAGTTAGATAGCACATTGTCTAAAGAGAATTAAAAACAGGAAACAAATAAGATTGTGAAAGTTATATCTCGATTAGAATGAAATAACACGTCGAAGAGCAATTTCAACCATTTTTCTGACCATGAATGATGCAGTAAGGTTGTGTCCCAAAGTATGCGATATACGCAATTTTTTTCGCATTGTTTTACCATTTTAACAAATGCAACAAAAATATTTTCTTCAATAATATTCTAAGGAATATTCCTGTAAAATCTGGGGCTGGCTACTCTAGAACATAACCTTAAAACAATTTGTGAAGGATTAAAACAAAATTTTATCTGTAATTTTAGTTAAAATAAAATTTTTGTTTAAAAATAAGCTCATCAGTGTTTAAAATATATATTTTGTTCATCCAAATCATTTGGAGCCATTTTCGAGAAAACCCACTTTTTTATTTTTCTTTCCCCCTCCATAACTCCCACAAAAATACATTTATAGGGTTATCATTAGGAGAAATTTTACTTCACATGGATGCAAACCTATGCCAGGAATTTGAAGTTAATACGTCCGGGGGCAGATTTTTTATGCTTACCCAGCTAAACCCTTTGTAGAAAAATCGTAAAATCAAATTTTTCAAGATAACGAAGTAAGATTAAAAATTATAAAGGGGGTTTTCGTAGGAATTTTCTCAAAAAACAATGTTGCTCTATTAATTTTTTTCATATCTCGTTCCATTCTTGAGAAAAACTGTGTGTTTTAAGACATCCCAGATACAAAACAAAGAAAAAAAAATGCTTGGTGTTCGCAACTTTGGGTTGAAGTAATTTCAACGCTATGGGGTTGTCCATATATTGCGCATGCGCAATATATGTTTATAAATATATTGCGTTGCGCGCAACGCAATTTCCTAGCGATTTTGGACCCTCTTTCTTTCCCCCTACGTAACGCTTATCCTACATTTCATGTAGTTTTGTACCATTTTCGTAACTCTAGGTTGGACCCCCCTCCTAAAAATTCACTTTAATACGCTAGCGATAACTGTATTATTTTGTATTAGACTCTAATCTTCAGGATAAACCTCTTGTAAAATAGACAAAAACCTTTAGACAAACGGTCTTTATATTTAAATGAGGTGTATGTGCGAAGACCCTGATACTACGGCTCGGGTCCGGGTTTTTTTTATAATCGAAAATTTTCGGTTCTCGACAATTTTTAGGTATACTAAAACCGTTTCGAGTTCTCAGAAAATTTGTGTAGCTCGAATGTTTAAGGTTCTTTTAAAAAAAATGCATGTAACGCAGGCACGACTAACGTATTTTATCAGCGTATTTGTAGTTCTGAAAGTAGCCATTTATACAATAGGAGGTCGAACAGCGAATGCGCATGTGCGGCATGGTGCGGAGTACAATAGTAATCATTAGATAATCAGAATTATTCTCGGCGTATGCGCATTAGCTATCGCGCCAGTACGATTATGGAACGTGTCTACCTAAACTCAAATGTCAGACGTGATAAACCTGTAAGTCATACCTTTGTTACATGAAGTATCGATCGCACCAAGGAGGCAAACGTATTTTCCCACCTAGTTAACAATATATTATTATATAGAACTGGACTTTTTTGAGTCTGATATTGTTGTCAAATTGAGACGCAGCATTTTTTGGCCAAAAATGACATAAATTGAAATAAAAGAAGATTACATGGAGCTGCATCAACAAAACTTGAAGTGAGACTGGCTGAAATCGTACAACATCTACTTTAATCCGTCCTTATAATCTTGCACAAACCCTTGTTCTGGACATTGACGTTCACTTTAGTACATTCCCCACACGGATACTATTCTTTCGTGATTCCACATTATCACCAATCCACCATCACATGCCATAGCCCAATTCAGTTGCCTGTATCTCATTTATCTTCAACCGTAAAACGTCACCCATGAAAATTTTCTCTCTGCTGGTGGAAAAAATGTTCTATAAACATTGTGACACATTTCTCTTCACAAATCAATGTTTATACGAAACAATTTTATTTACGGAAAATAAAACTCTGCAGTAAATATGTCATGTGTCCGGATCAAATAAGTCAATTTAATAAATCATTTTATCTTCTGTCATGAAATTTTTATTTATCCACGTAATGAAAACGAATAAAATTTGTACCACATTTATACATTTCAATTAAGGGAAAGGTTTAGATTAAAAAAATATTCTTGCAATTTGAAGCTGATGTGTATATATGTACTTCCTAAATTAAAAACAAAAAATCTTTTTGATTGCAATTGTAGAATGTAATTATTTATTGTACAATGCACCGTTATACACAATAAAGTAAGCGTAATACCACAAATTTTATGATAAATGATTACCTTGCGTTCTATAAAATGTATTAATTATATGTGGTAGGTCAGTGAGTTGCCAGATAGTTTTGTTCATAAGTACTTGTATCGTAACAACATATAAGTATGCCATTGCTGACCAATATATAAACATGTATAAACATTTGACGTCCTTCTTCGATTACAAAAAAACTAAGTGTATAATAATTAGACGCTTGCTTATTATAGTTTATAGAAACAAATTCTGAATTTAGCAATTTTTCCTCGGAAAAAGTTATATTTTCGCTATAATTACGGCAAAGCATATTGATAGTGATACATAAAAAAGTTAATGTATCAACTATTATCAAAAATTATTATTGTTTACTTCCATGAAATATCTCAAAATTATAATTATTATCGAACTGTTTACCGTTACGGAATTATCCATAAGACTAACCCTCTTTCCGGCTCGTTCAAGGCTACACTGTAAAAAATTTCTTGGGGAATTTTCCCCAAAATTGTGTTGACGCTAATTTCCACACACTTTGTGGAATTTCCCCCAAAGTTTAGTAGGGAAAATTCACCAAACATTCGTGTGGAATATTAACCAATAAGTGGTGAATTTTCCCCATGATTTGATGGGGAAAATACCCTATACTATTGTGAAGTAATACCTAAAATTTCGGAAATTTTCCCAGCATTTATGTAGGGAAAATTCCCCAAAATTTATGGAATATTGCTTAAAACTTTTTGAATATTAACACTCATTATATAGAGAAATCTCCCTAAACTTTTCTGAAACACTTTAGGGAAATTTCCAAAAATCTTGGGAAAAATGATTTTCCCCAACGAAAATGTGGATTTTTCCCCACTAAAAAGTGGGGAAAATTCCCGAAATTTTTTACAGTGTAACATTATGGAAAATTCCTTTATAATAGCCCTAGCGCTCTACTTACCCGGTTTAGTTCTATGGAATATTCCATAATAGTTGTCAATGCTGATTGTTAACAAATATTTATCAAATAATTATTTTTCTTTCAAAATTAGTCAAATTGTACATGGGCTTTTGTAAGGTTATCGCTTGCCGCTATTTTCTCCGACAGCATAGTGAAAAATATGACTTATGTGGTATGTCTGGATTCGGAAAAGAATAAGCTACAAGAATAATTTGTCAAATTTTAATAAACATTCATTATATTACGAATATGCTTGATCAAAGTTACCCTACTTTTGAAGACTAATTTCTCGGCTTGTAACGATTATTTCACAAATTTACGAAATACGCCGTGTAGGCTGATTCTTTATCTACAAATGTATGCATATAGCCAAAAAATTTATTTTAAATATCTATGAAAAAACAGCTGCAAACATAGTGTCTGCATGAAATAAATTCAAGACAAGTATCTACCGGTTCTGGCTGCCAAATATTAAGTAGACGTTTAGGCACGCCCACGCCATTGTACTCACTGCAATTCATTCCCTTTACCTCACCCCGGCAAGTTAAATGGCTACTATTCTAAGGTCACAATGCCTACGCTTATTGTAATTCACATCTGGCACCACTCTGAAGAAAAACTTCTCAGGTTTATTCCTGAATTTTCTCTTTAGCCACCAAAGAAATGCAGGAAATTTTAATTTTCCCAAAAATTTGCCAAAAATACTTCTCTGACGTTCAACAAATGTGCACGTTTCTTGAGAAATTCTGATTCGAATAATATATACTTTTAGGAGTCACTTTTATCATAAAAATTAAACATAATAATTGAAAAATGAAAAACAAGAACCTAATTTTACTATTTTGTCAATCGAATGTCAATAGCAAAAATTTGGATCGAAATTTCTTAATCTATCACAAAAATAGTTTTTATTATAGGGATCTTATTTGAGGGGTTGATAGCAAAAGCGGAGTAAGAAAAGAGTCGGAGCAAAAGCGGGTTGATTATTTATCAGCGCAAGAACGAATTAGCTCACGCGCTACGGGCAAAAACGAGTCAAAGATTTAACTCGTTTTTGCCCGCAGCGCGTCGACTAACCCATTTTTGCCCGCACTAATATTTCGATTCGGTTCCAGAATCTCCAGAATGTGGGATTTTGCGTCCCCCACCACTTTCCCATCTGGGAGAAACGCATGCAAACGGAGCGTGTCGGTGAGCCGGCTCTGTTACGCGATACGTCGGCCAGCCTTGTGTACAGCCGAAAATGCACGAGCTCGCCCGTGGCCCGACTTCACTATTCGGTTTCGTCAGCTATTAGGAGCATTGACTTGATTTTTGTTTTCAAAAATTCACACTTCAAATACATGCAATGAAGTCTTGAGATATTTAATGACGAATTCTTATGGAATGTTTTAAACAATCCGATTTCACAATTTCATTTTTCATTATTTATGTTTTATTTTTAATATTGTAAAGTCAAAATAATAATAAATGATAATTATTTTTAATTATTAAATTGACAAAATTTTTACTGTATACTTACCTTACTTTTCATGCTATTTTAGGCTCTAATCACAATTTTGGGGATTTTAAGAGAAAAAGCAAAAAAGTTATTAACTGGGCCTCACATGCTTTCTTAATATATAAAATTTCACAAAACCTTTAATGTCTGAAAATACTTATCTCGACATTACAAAATTTAATTTTTACAATTTTATTTTAATTGTAAAATAGTTGTCATTGGAAATCAATTGTAAAAAATTTTTAAATAAATTGAACAAAATTTATTTTATAAAGAAATATCGCATGATTTTAAAAGGACAATACAATTTTTTAAGGAGGTACGGTCGCGCATACTATCTGCAAAAAGTTAGTCCTAAATCTATTTCGGAAAATAATACTGTTTGAGTGATATAAGTTTTATTAATCCTTAAATGGATACTGCGTACCTTATTTACGCCGAAGAAAGACAAAAATTAGTTAATTATGCCGGTATAATGTCTTATTAATTAATTTCCTCTCAGACCTAAGAGAAAATTTTTGGCTATGATTGTACACTACACATAGAGAAGTTGTGTATACAGACGAGTACACACTAAATCCTCAAGATCTCAGAGTAGACGCGGCAACGTCGAATTTTTCATGGTGTCTGCTTTGACAGTTGT
>CAKNWT010188502.1:0-10871 GCA_932066315.1 Andricus coriarius
ACTTGATTGGCCAATCAAGTTCGAGCAGTCACTACCATGGGGCGCTCTGGCCAATCACAGGCATCGTTAGAGAATATATATAAGAACAAAATAACCTGAAACTTTAGTTTCAGGTCAGCCCTGAAGAAGTGAACTGCAATGTTCACGAAACGTCGGCAATATCGTAGTTTTGCACACGATTGAAACCCGAAAAAGCTTTAAATTTTGAAACTAGATTGTTAGTTGATGGATATTTTAGAGTGTTTGAGGGAGATTTTACTTTTTCTGGGGCATCTGCATATTTATTTTCTTCACTTTCTTTATTTCTAAGTCCTTGAGTTTCGAGTTCATTTAGTTCATTTGCAGCCCGGTTTATAATTGAGTTTATTGTTTGATCGAATTTCGTTTCACTATGTAATTCGAGTTCCTGGACGGTTTTTATATTAAAGTTTCGAGTTGATCCCGTTCCTTTATAATCAGTTATCTGAACGTGTATTCTCTTCCTAGAATTCCATCTGTGTGTAGAGGAAAATCTGGATCGACAACGTGAAAGACTATACTTTTATCTTCGTTTACTAATAATTTTTCGTCTAACGCACTTAATTTTATAATATTAATATTGGCTCCTGTATCGATTAAAATAGAAACTTTTGTTTTATTGAAACTAGGGGAGGAAAATTTTACTGCTGGGGATTCTAAATTAAATTTTGTTTCTAAATTTGTCGGTGTATTCTCATGGCTTATACGCTTGTATGACGCTTCTAGTTCTCCATGCTCGTCGTTGCGTCTGTACGACGAACAGATTCCTAGTATAAATGGTCTATGTTTGCTGAAAAAGGAAGGTTGTTTCCATTTATGAAATCTGGAAATTCGGGTGAATAAGAACGTCTGTGATACGGGTTTTTATGTGTATCGGAAGTTGTCGTGAAACGGACATAGGGGCTTGAACTACGGTTCCGTGAATCTAAATAATGAGGTTGATAATGTCTTGAATCGCGATCGCCGTTTGAAAGAGTTTGAGGGCTTATTTGCACTCTTGCTTCGTATTCAAGCCCGATTTTTAGATCGGAATCTAAGTTCTGGGGATTACGTGCCTCTATCAGGCTGGCTATATTATCAGGTAACCCGCGTTTAAAAGCTTCAAAAGCACAATCATTTAGAGGGGGTAAAAGTTGATTATCATTGGTATATTTATCCTCAAGTGCAGCTTGAGCTCCTGTTTTGAATAGAATTACTCGATCATAGAATTCGCTAACATTTTCTTCTCTATTCATCCAAATAGTCGAAATTTCGTGTAGGTACCAAGAATAAGTTTTGCGGGGGGCGAATCGCTGTTTTAAGTGTATAATTGAATCATTGATTGTTGCAAAGGTCCTCCCGTGAGTGCTATCTCTTGCAGCACCTTTTAATCGGGCTAAGACTGCATAGAGGTATTGTTTTTCACAACTATCCGATCCGAAAGATTGAACATTTATATTATATATATATATATATTTGTTTAAATGCGGGTGAATTTATAGGGGAAGTTCAAGAATGATGAATATCAATGAAGGGTGATAATTTGATCGCTTGAAGCTTCTAAATAGTGTAAGATAAATCGTTAAAAGTTGAATGGATTAAAACAAATGAGTCCATTATAACAGCTCCGTTTACGGATGATCAATCCATGAGAGAGAACTCGGATTGGATTCAATGTCTGTTATACAGTTTTTGAATTTTTGTCGTTAAAAATGAAAGTTAAATGTCTGACCGTATCTGTGCATTTATCACTGACAAGCAGTATGATTTCGTTGTTCAGTGGAAAAAGGCGGTAAAGGTTAGAAAATCAGACTTCGAAAAGAACTAATAAAAGAGTCCGCATGTTATGAATATTTCTGCAGAGATAGTTCAAGCTATCACTGAATTGATTAAACTATTATGATAATAATTCAATTAATCGTATGGCCTGAAGCATGTTTAACAAAAAATGCAAAATGATATAAAAGAGTGATGTACTGAGGCTAGTTATAGTTATACTGTGAATACAAGTTATAATCTTTAACATTTCTCGAAAGTTGAAAAGATTGTGATGAGTGAATCCGTAAAAAGAAGAAAACTCACAATGGATTGAGATTTGTTTTTGCTAAAATATAAAAATTTTTAAATAAAGGGAAGTATGCAATTAATAAATGAAAATCCTGTACCTAATTAAATGCTTGACAAGTTTATGGTCAGACACAGGTTCCTAAATATTTCAAACTTATAAAGATTGAAAATTTGCTTTAAATTAGTCGGATTGTTTGAATGTCGAAAAAGTTAAAAATTGTGATTTAATTAATTTTTTAACCCCTTGATTCTCTGTTAGATGGGTTTTTCACACGGTTGTGGTTTATTTACGAAATTTCGCATTTTAATTGTGGAATTCAAAACTAAAACTTGTTTTGAATTATTGTTAGTTCGCGGAATGATGTTAAACGCGATCGTTGACTGATGATCTTCGATGACGTTGATTTAGACCCCTTACTTGTACAATCCTGCTACAAGGAGTACATACAAGGTTAATTTAGGGTGTTTTCGTAGGTTTATTATCGATGACAGAGCTTGCGAGCACGCGAAGTATATCAACGCCTATCATGCACTTCGAACTTTGCCTTGCCCCGAAGGTGACCGTTCAACGTATCTAAGAAGGACTTATACTCTCGAGTGCCGATGAATTAGCTATCTTAAAAATACACTGCATTTAATTTGTTAATGAAAACAATGAATTTAAACGGAAGTGACTGTCCCACGGCTGCCACCAAATCAGCTGTCACGTCCCGAGCAAAAGGCGAGGGTAGTATGGAAAATAGGAAAAGAGAGAGACCAGTGAGCTGAGTATGTCAGGCTGGTAAGACCTGACCAATTATTTAATGTGGGTTTGTGTGTCACTTACCAGCCCTACACGGACTGTGTCAGAATTCAGAATTTAAATAAGTGTGAGATAGTTGGTTTAACAATTCTTTTATTATAGGAATAAGAACAGAGTTAAATAGTTACATAAATTAAAACTTACGTGTACCTTTCTAGCAAGAAAGGGCGAGAGTGAGCTGCTTTGTCGATTGGATCTCCGCTTACGACGTAAAACACCGACGGAGTTTTACCGGATAATAAGTTGAATAAAGTCGAAGTAATTCGATAATGAATCCTTTCGCGAACGTTAACACCGCGGACTTTATTCGGAAAGTTGCTCTGCGGCGACCGAAAGCCTCAGTCGAAGGGACTTAGTCCAAGACTTGATCACGATAACTATTGTAATTTGAATTTTTAAAATATGCGACTTAATCAGAGGGTTTCTTCGGTCCCAATGCGACAGAAGCCGTTATTTTGTCAAAACTATTCGTTAACCGTAGATCGAAGTGAACAGTATGACTGCCGAGAACGTAAGACAATTGACAAAGGTAGCGAAGGGGTTTATATACACCTTGGACTTGGCAAAAGTTACGTTTCTCCGCTTTCTTGAAAAGGCACGTTTCTCTGCTTTCTTGAAACGGCACGCTTCTCCGCTTTCTTGAAAAGGCACGTTCGCTGATATCGATATTTCGCGATGAGTGACTCAGGTAACTAATACATCCGCTCGGCTGAAAGTCTCGGGTTTCACATTGATTCTCGCGTTTCAACTCTCGTCCTCTCATTTTATATGCTACTTATCCTAAATTTTTATGTATGTACTCAGATATGTATACTAACCTGTAATATGACATTATATATCGGTAACTTATTACTGTAATTTAGACATACGTGTGTATTCATGTTCCATATAATTAGATTTGACTTTGTTATTGTTTATGTTTCAGATTATTAGGAATATGCATACATTCGTATGTTATTAAATATACTTAATTATCTGTTAGCAGCAGAGTCTGCAATTACAATCTCTTATTAACCAAATATTTGCTAACTTATCGGTATTTTCTGAGTCATTATCCTTCCATGGTAATATACTTTATGTATCTTATGATTTCTATCTAACCGACCGTAGTGCAGTTACCATAGTTAGGTTCAAACTCAGAGAAGATCGGTAATGCTATTTTGTAGTTGATGGAGTTAGCCTGAATGATGTGCGGTATGGTAGGTTGCGCCTAGCTAGGCGTTACATCAAATTTGGTAAAATTTTGGGATGTAACAAATTAATCAGAATTTCTGGTTAATCAATCGGAATCCTGGTTAATACAAACATAATTCTGGTTAGTCTAACCAGAAAAAATAGTAAGGGCATATTTAACCAGAATTCTGGTTGATTTAACCAGACATTTTTTTGAGTGAAGAGTAAAAAATTATTATTTTAAACCCTTCCTTTTAAACATAAAAGTTTGAAAAAAACTGTGAACATTTTTCAGAATTTGAATGTCACTAATCGATTCTACATAAAATGTTAAATAGGTCTTAGGAAAGCATATTCACTAGGGTGGTCCAAAAAAACTCTTTTGAACCTAGAGGGAAAGCCCCCCTCCCCAAAGTTTCCATTTCCGGAGAAAGGAAATCCGTAATATTTTTTTCGGAATTCGAATATCAGCACGTGCCACCGGTCACTTCAAAATCCCATTTAATTAACCCAAAAATAAAAAGACTAAATTTTTACATATTATTGTTACGCAATTTCCGTCGTGTTTTTCACACAAATAATTACTAATGGATAATTTAAATATTTTCCATGACTCTTTGAACAATTTTTTATTGTTTAAACAAATGTAACTTAGTTAAACAATGATCTATTCCCAAAAAATGTAGAAAATAATCGTATTTTCTGATTGAAATGTAATAGTTTGTCATTGTTTGGAGAAGTAAATTTTTCAAAAAACATTATGTCATTATTTAAACAATTACTTATTGTTTATTCTCAATATTTCTAAAAATTGACCCAGAGATATCCAGTTTTTTCTCAAATTGGTATCCTATGCTACTTTTTGTTATTTAATTATATAATTTTGATACATATCTTTCAATGTTTAATAAATTTCTATTTGTTTAAACAATTTTGATTTGCTTAAGCAGTTGTTTTTCGAAAACTTTAAAAACAGGAAATGAAATAAAATACATATGATTACTTTTATGTCTGTATAGTGTATAGAAAGAATATATTAACAGTTTTTCAATTGTTCAAACAAATATAATTTGTTTAAACAATTATATTTCCGAAATCTTTTTTTAAGTCGTATATTCGGAATTAAACATAATATTAAATGATTTCGAGGAGTAGTAAATTCTGTTTAAAACGTCGTGTCGTTGTTTAAACAATATTTATTTGTACAAAAATATGAAGAAAGTAATAAAAAATACACTTTTACAATTTAAATTTTATTATGACATTTATGATTTATTAAATGATGCGCCAAAAAAGATGTAAACCATCCATACTTAATTTGAAGGAAAATAGAAGAAAAAAAACAATAATTAATTTTATAAACAATAACATAAAGTTCTTAGCAGAATTGATTACTCCTCGAAATCATTCAATATTATGTTTAATTCAGAAAATACGCTTTTACATTTTTTTGGAAATGTAATTTTTTAACCAAATAATATTTGTTTAAACAATTAAAAAATGGTTATAATATTCTTTCTATACACTATACAGTCAGAAAAATAATTATATGTATTTTAATTCATTTAATTTTTTTTAAGTTTTCGAAAAAAACTGCTTAAGCAAATCAAAATTGTTTAAAAAAATAGAAATGTATTAAACATTAAAAGATCAAAATTGTATAATTTTTGAACGAAAAGTAGCATAGGATACCAATTTGAGAAAAACTGGACATCTTTGGGTCAATTTTTCGAAATGTTTAGAATAAACAATAAGTAATTGTTTAAATAATGACATAATATTTTTAAAAAATTGCTTCTCCAAACAATGACAAACTATTACATTTCAATAAAAAAATACGATTATTTTTTACATTTTTTGGGAATAAATAATTGTTTAAATAAGTTAAATTTGTTTAAACAACTAAAAATTGTTTAAAGAGTCATGGAAAATATTTAGATTGTCCATCAGTAATTATTTGTATGAAAAAGACGACGAAAATGATTGTTAGTTTGGTTATTACGATGTCTCAAATATGGGTCTGTCATGATATCTGATTGATCATATTTAACTCACTGTTTATGTGCTTTTGAACATCCGTACGGCCAGAAATACTGTAAATAATGAATTCAAAACCCTTTGACCAGTCAAAAAAATAATGTTGGTCAAATCCCTACCCCTTTCCAACGTCTCGCGGAGGCGGGAAGGCACCCATTTTACTGGTCACAAAAATAATGTTAATAATATCGATCATAATATGTGACCTGCGCCGAAGAAAGGGGGCTTACTCTGAAAAGTGAGATTGTTCAGGGCGAGTGGTCGAAGTCGACCGGATAGACACGACTTTTAGGAGAGAGGGAAGACCAGCCCTATCCGACTCTCCAACTTTTGATGTAGAAGCAGTTGTCGCATGGTGCTTTCACACCTCTGTCTGCCTGCCTGGGGCAGGCAGGCAGCTGCCCGAGACCGTTCACACCTCGGGTTTTCCGGCTTGTTCCAGCTGCGGAAAATCTCAAAATCGCGCGGGAAGTTTAAATCTAGTATAATATGAATACAAATTAATACAATGTTTTTGTAATTAAATTGAGAAACGAAATAGATAGAGATAATTTCTATAATATTTCGTATAAAAAATGAATGATCAAGAGATAAAATGAGTAACATTTTAGAGTGTGATTCAAATGTGACATGGGAACGTATCATGTCATCTTCGTGTTGTCAGTTTTTAGTCGGCGTTTTTTAATATCTCTTCCTTTATTTAGTTACACGAGGAGGTTCGTCATTTTGGTAAGTTTAGTAAAGTATATTCTTACCACTTTACATTTACATTATTTGCTATTCTTCGTAATGATTGAAATAAAAAATGACAACTTTTGCGTAAGATTCTTAAAAACATAACCTCTACGAAATCATGAAATGTTTTTCAATAATGTATCGATTTTTTGCTTTTCAGCACAATGGATTATTCTTTCGTAGGAGTAAGTAGTTGAATATTTTGAGCACTGTAATAGTATTATGCACAAAATAAGTTTTAATGAAATTATGTTTTTAATTACAGACGTTGGACATGCTTTGTTCTGAGATGTGCAAAAAAAAAATGGTTCTTCAGGATTATGACAAGCACAAATTCTTTGAAGGAATATACTACGAAGACATACCCAGTGGGCACCAGGACATCCTAAAGACGTTCTTAGAATGTACCTCTATGCCATGCCATTTGACGTCCTTAAGACATCCTTGGGATCTCTTCATGTCTTTAAAAGTTCCTCAAGACGTCCTCAAGACGTACGCCACAAGACGTCTATAGGACAACTTTAGGCCTTGTGTGCCCACTGGGTAGAAATAGTGAGGGGGGGGGGGAATGCTATCAGAATTAAAAACATCGAAAGCGAAGAAAGCAATATGGAATTTTCACAAGAATATGGGGCAGTATGTATTAAATTGAAAAATGTCTTGAAAACAGTCCTAAACATTTAAAAGTTTCCGTATTTCCAATTCCTTCTTTACTGTAGCAGGTTTTACAGTCACAAAAGGAAAATGGCAAAAGATCAAATACGAGTCCCATGTTCAAATTCTTTACAAAAAGCAAAATTAAGAAAAGAAAACATACATTTCATGATTTCGTAGAGGTTATGTTTTTAAGAATCTTATGCAAAAGTTTACATTTTTTATTTCAATCATTACGAAGAATAGCAAATAATGTAGATGTAAAGAGGTGAGAATATACTTTAGTAAACTTACCCAAATGACGAACCACCTCGTATAAATAAATAAAGGAAGAGATATCAAAAGACCCCGACAAAACTGACAACACAAAACATTGTATTAATTTGTATTGGTATTATACTAGATTTAAACTTCCCGCGCGATTTGGAGATTTTCCGCAGCTGGAACAAGCCGGAAAACCCGAGGTGTGAATGGTCTCGGGCAGCTGCCTGCCTGCTCCAGGCAGGCAGACAGAGGTGTTAAAGTACTATTAGAGGTTCCACTTGACAGTTGAAATTCATCCGTCGGCCGATAGGCGGCGCTACGATCGTCCTGTTCCACAAAAGCATTAAGTCATATAGGGAAATTAATAATTAATTAAAAATAAGACTATTTCAGATTAGTTTAGTTCACGAAATTGATACTGATTATTCATTGATGTGTAATTGATATTTAAAAAATGTTAAATATACTAAATTCTAAAAAAAATTATTCAAAAAAATAAGTTTTAAAAGTGCTATATGTCGCTGTATTCCATCAAAGAGAGCGATATATAGTACTTGGATTGTAAGACACTTACTTGGATTGTAAGTCAAGTGGAACTTGTAAGCGACAACGACTTTTCTTAGTAGTCGGACAGGGCTGGGGAAGACTCACGAAATCTACCCTCTCCACTTACTATACATTCTCACCCATATAGCGGCGCGGCTCACGGACGGAGTATAGATGAGACGTGTAGATTGCCGTGGTGAATGGTGGGAGGTGTTTCAGGGGATCTCGAGCGAAAGTCAGATTTCTAATGTCTAACAGCTGAATTATTAGCAATAATATCGCTCGGAAATTTTTGTCGATGTTTTCATTAAAAAGAGCAACTCAAAAACTATCGAAAGGTGTAAAAATCTCGATTTCGATGTTTTTAGAGTAAGCCCCCTTTCTTCGGCGCACGTCACATATGATCATTCCAATGTCGTGACAGACCCATATTTGAGATATCGTAGTAACAAAAGTAACATTAATATCAAATTTTTGCCCAGTCAAATCGCTTCATTTATCGTTTAATTAAAGATTCTAATAGTTTGTTGTCGAAGAAAATTTTGTTTCCAGCCAAAATAGGGGTGACGCCCCTATTCTGCAATCTAAACCAACAAATAAATAAAAAATTATCGGTACAAACTCATTAGTAAAATTTCGCAATTATTGGTACTATACAATTTCTTATATTTTCTAGACTATAATACGTATTTTAGTTGTAATACATGATCAAAAAGTTTCCTGCAAGTTCTATATCAATCAAGAAACCTTTCGCTAATTATCGCCATTAAAATTTCGAAAAATGCTTATGTACGAATTTCAGACAAGCGACATGTAAAAATTTATCCCTCTTAGCAAGCCTGAAAATTAATGGAAAATTTAATTACCAACTGTTTTTTCGTATCTGCTGTTAAATCTCGTGCGGGTCAGTGTGCATACCACGTGAACATGTGTTTACCAATGTTTGCCCCCCCCCCCCCTTTGTTGGCAAACATAGATGAAAATATGGATATTCTTTGGATCCAAAAGGTAGGGAGAGTCGAAAGCGGCGCTGATTTGGTTGAAAATTTGGCTTTTCTTGAAAAATAAGCTTAATGATACAAGGTAGGAAGTCAAAACAAAAACTAGTGAAAATTTTAATAACTGCTCAGATGCTTCTGAAAAAATCTGCATTTTCAGGAAAACGCGAGCCCACGTGAACTTTGGCTACCCCCATTCGTGGACTTCCCAATCTTTGGCTGTGGTCGGCATGAATCCTGTCAATCATTGGCTGTCCCATTACACACCTTTTCATGGCCCAATACCTGCTTAGGGGTGTCACGAACCTAGGATTGGGCCCTTAGTTTATTTTAACAGCTCTCAGTTTTTACTAGCTTCCATGCGGGATAGAAGTAAACCAACACGAAAATAGTACGTTCGCAGGTACGATTGTGATTTTCGTTGGGTTGCTTTGGAGTATTATTGCTGTGAGATTCTTTGTTAGTGTTGTAGGATTCTTTCTTAGTGTTGTGGGATTGTTTGAGAGTATTGTCGGATTGTTGTGGAGTGATTGGAGTTGCAGATTACTCGGAAGAAAAGCATGACTAAAGAATATCCTCAAATGAAGCGAAACGATTAAGTTCTTACTATTATTATTAATTTTTAATTTCATTCTATTAATAACATTCTAAAGTGTAACTGAAGTTCGCAACGTTTAGAAGAAAAAATATTATTCCTATACACTTCCGTCTGAAATTGTGGGTACGATCGGCGAAAGTACAATTAAAAATCACTGCTGACTTTGAAACGTGATTACTCGTTCGAAAATCGAGCGAGAAACTTTTTTCAAACCGTTATTGAATTCTCTCTCGGCCATTGAGCTCTGATAGTGATATTCTTACCTTTTCGAGAGAATATAATACGTGGGAACCTAGTTTCTAGATAGAATCACGGATTGGACTTAAACGAAAACTACAGAGGTGAATTCAGCAAATAATCGTTTTTGAATAAATGATTTATGAAATTGCAATACACAATTGCACAAATGCTCAAGCAATAATTAACTGTACACTATTACATATTTAAGATGGTGAACAAGAATTGTTAAAGGTGATCGAAATCTTAATACAAGAACTGTATTGTTAAGAACGATTTTTTTAAGAATGTTTAAAAACATTTTCTTTCCATTGAATTATATAGTAAAGTTATAGTAAAGTTATAATAAATTTATATTGAATTTATAATAATTTTAATATGTATAATGCTTATGTATAATATGGATGATATTCCAGAAAGTCAAATATTATTATAAATGATTTATTTAATTTATTTTAGTTATTTATTTGTTGCGTAAATCTCTCCCTAGGGATCGCCGGACCTTGTAGTTGGTGGGAGGGCTTATGGGTCTCATAGGGCTATAGATCTGGATAGGTGAACGTGAGTGGACGCGAGTTCTCATGCTCCCAAGCTACGATGTGATCGCCGTGTCAAGGGCTGAATGGTACCAGGGTTAACAAATCCTTGAACTTCCCGGCCTGCCCCCCTCAATAGAGGCGGACAGGCCGGGGTCTCAAAGGAGGTGCCTTTACGTGGACTTTAGGACACCAGGTCGAATCCCATAGTATGTAGACCCCCCCCC
>CAKNWT010188505.1:0-12082 GCA_932066315.1 Andricus coriarius
AAAAATTCAATTCAAAAATGTCTATACATTTTCGGTCATTTATGTTAATTTCACATGTCAATATGGTGACATACCATAAATTACCCAATATTCATTTTTTGTAATTTTTATACATTTCCGGAAATTTTCGGTCATTTATGGAAATTTTACCGGTATATGTGGAAAATAATCAAAATATAATATAAAAATGTATTATGAGGTATACGAGCAGAGCTGTAGGTAAACGTATACTGAACGTTTGATGATTCAGCTTATTACCGTTTAAACGAACGTTGAACACGATTGGAGCTTCTTCACCCCCGCTTTTGGGGAGTTTGAGCTTCCTGGCCAATAAGAAATCGTTATAAACGGGAGAAATATTACCTTGGGACCACAACATTAGAGCGTTAAAAGCGGGAAGGCGCTATAAGCGGAAAGCGTTATATGCGTGAAAATTTATATGGGCTTCTTATGGAAGTGATCACGGGACCGGAAGAACGGAGCGTTATAGGCGGGAAAGCGTTATATGCGGGAGCGTTATAACGCGATTTCACTGTATTTATTATTGATTTCAAATCACCCGCGCTTTTCGGCTGAAAAAGTAGCGACAGGCGGCGCATCGATGCAAGAACGGAACAGCCAATGAACGTCGTTGATAAAAATAAACTGCCCACTCGCGGTAAGGGTGGGGCCCCCTCCAGCATTGAAAATAACGAATCCCTACGATTCAAGGACGCTGAAGTGTTGGAGACTTTACTGTATATAATTAGATAACATCGTCCAAAAAATAGGATTCATTTTGTACTTTTCGCTCAAAAAATGAAGTTATTCTGTTTTCAGTAATTAACGAAAATGTCGCCTCTCACAATGTCTAACAATTTAACAGTTACTATATGAGGACCATTCAATCCTCTCCTCTCAAACGCGGGTGCGATACTTAAGCGATTATATGTATTTGTATTATTTTTATTATTAGTATTATAATAAATTATTTCTTACCCGATGGAGTGCAAAAATAATTTTTTGAAAACGGTGATGCATTTCGAATTTTTTTGATATCAGTTTTAAGCACGAAAACAGTAAACCGAATCTGGGCACTTTTACCGAGTTAGATCTTGGTCCATTTCATTGTTTTCAACGTTCTCGAAATATACCTCTCGGGTGCCAGGCGTACCCCGTGGCACAGTGAATGCTACGGACCTCTTTGCATAGCAAATTGAGCCTCATACAAGCCTTCAAGAAGTCGGGCAGGTTGGTTTGAACGGAGCCGTCCTTCTGAGGTCATCAGTTAGATGTCCACGTTCAGCGCACTGTCCTGGTGTGTTATGTAAGTCACTAATTCTTTTCCGAGTCTTCTCAAAGTGGACTAGTGACGCCCAAGCAATTTTCCCCTCGACATGCAGCCTCGTCCTTGGGGGATAAATCGCTTCTTTTGAGGGGACTTATAGTATAAGCTAGGTTCTAAACCACCAAAGCCTCGGTAGAAGTACACAGAAAAATTTGCATTGGTACCGGCACACACAAATTTCGACATTCAGGGAAAAGTTGTCTTAGAACAAAAGCATCGTCCTACTGCCTGTTTTGTTTCAAACCCAGGCTCGGGTCTAGAGAAGGGTTTTGGAGGGGGGCATAAAATAATTCCCCTTCCCCCTCCACTCTAAGGGCGAGGTTAGTAATAATTTGAAAGTTATTTCTTCGCTTTGAATTTTTATTATAAATCATATAAATATATTAATCATGAATGATATCAACATAATAAACAAATGTTTAAATAGGAACCATATTTTTATATTCACAAGCTGCGTTTTGTATCGCATGGTACAATCATTAATCAATAAGTATAAAATATTTATAAAATTTTCGTAGGCAAGCATACGCTATAAAAAGATTATTTTTAAACAACAAAATTTAAGCGTCTATTTCCACTCTTTGCGATATTCATATTTCCTGTTCAAATCCGAGCTGAGGCAGATTTTTTAAATTAAACACTTTTTAAATTATAACTTGAATTATTTTAAGTCTATATTTTATATATATTTTTTTTACTAAAAAATCACTTTAAATTTCCCCAAGAGCTTCAAAAAATCTTGTTTATTATCTTGAAACCTTTCAAGATCCTTCAAAAGATACACAATTTTATTTCAAAGTCTTCAAAAATCTACATTTTATTTTAAAAAATTGTGTAATCTTTACATATTTTAAACTATTTTTGAAAATTTTTTTAAACTTCTAAATATCTTATAAAATCATTCGATTCTTTCCTTAAACTTTTAATAAATCCTGCGAAATTAAAAAATTGCCTTAAAATCTTCCAGACTATTATTTTTACAGTTTTGGAAATCTTTTGAAATCTTTTTAAATATTCTCTTGAAATTAATGTTTCAAAATAAAAAATAATTTTCAATTTTTTAAGGATACTGATATTGATATTCTTAAATACCCTGTTAACATTAATTTTTCAAAATGATAATCATCTTAAATTTTCCTAGGAATCTTAAGACAATTTTCGTATTTCAAAATCATTAAAAACTTCAAAATGTTATTTAAAACCTTCTAAATATCTCCTCAACTTACTCGATTTTTTTCTAAATGAATACAGTTTTATCTGTGTGTACAAATAAAAGTTCAATGTTTTCACTTATAAATAAAAAAATTTAATTATAACAATAAAAGCAATTCAGTTTCAAATGGTTTGGTTTTTAATATTGCATTTATAATTGTTTATTTTAAATAAACAGTCAAGCATTTCTGACAATTAAAAAATTGTTTTGTTTCTTCATGAAAATGTTTTTAATTGAATTCGTTAAAAATGGTATATTTTAGACTGAAACAACAGATATTTTATAAAGTTTTAATTCGATGTTTACATTTGATTAACTACTAAGGCTTTCGAATTGAAGTAGTTCAATTTTTATCGTGAAAATCTGTAAATTGTTTAATTTTAACAGACTCAGAATCGCCCTATAAAATCAATCAATTATTTTTCAATTTCGAATACACGAACTGCAGTTCAATTTTAAAAATCATTTAATAATTTATATTTACAATTGATCAACTTGAAACGTTTTTTGTAATAAAAATTTAATTTTAAAAGCTATTAATCTTTTATTGTGTAAGTCTTCAAAACTGCATTTTAAAACTCTTTTCATTGAAAGTGTACCCTTAAAAAATGAAGATCTAAAATAAAAAATTTTGATAATAAAAGATTTTAGAATTACACGTTGTAAACTGAATAATTTCATAATTGAAAAATTCAACAATTCAACTTAGCAATTAAAAAAAGTTGAAATCAAACTTATTTCAAATTGTATTATATATAATGTGATGTGAAATTTGTGATATTTCAAGTGATGCGGTAGATTTTTTTTCTAAAAACTTGTAAAATTCCAGATCAAAAAATAAATTCACTGTATGTAAGAGAACTTAAAAATATCAATAAAAGTCATGTCAAATTTAGTTTATTGTTAATCAGTGAATGGACTAAAACTGAAAACTTAATAAAATTTGATAAAAAGTAATTACATTAATAAAAATAATCGAAGAGTACAAGGTACAAGGAAAGCCGATGGGATTCAAAATTGGTGAAATGCACATTTCGTAAACACGTTGTTTAGAATTTGTTTTGTGTTAAAAGATACAATAAAACTTTGAAGTTTTTAAAAGTGACAAATATAATAATTGTAATATCCTAAGAATCTGTATGCATTAGAATTGTGAAACACTTATTGGAACCATTAAAGGCTAAAAATTTGTACAAAATAAATTTTTTGCAGATAAAAAAAGTGGTGTGAAATTGAAAAATTGACCAAAGAATATTATAATTACAAAATTAATATAAATTATAAAATAAAAATCATTATGAAGGTCCTACATGTGTTTACATACTTCGTAATAATTAAAAACAGCAATATTATGTAATTCATGAATACGAACTTCAAATTATGTTCAGTAAAAATGAACATAGAAAAAAGTGTAAGGTATAAATATATAAGATAAAAACATATATTGTAAGAAGGAATAATCTGAGAAAATCCTCTTCACTTGAATGTAAACAAAGCACTAACACTGCCGATTTTTGAAGGAACAAAGAAAATTTCAAAATTGGCTTGTATTATGCTTTTTATTATTCAAATGTTTATAAATAAATTTTACTTAATTGTACAGAGTTGACTAAAGTAATGTTTTAATATTTTATTTATTATAAATTACCTCAACTACAGCCCTTCATTCTCTAAAATGTTGTTCAAAGAAAATGTTGATACTTGAATCATAATTTTAATTAGTGAATGTACTTTTTCATAGTATAATCATGATAAAGATAGTAAAAATATGAAGAATGCAATAATAAATATACTTTTATAATTAAAATTTTATTATGACTTTTATGATTTATTTAATAGCATGTCAAAAAAGGTGTAAACCATCCATATTCAATTTTAACAAAATTTCAAGAAAAAAAAAACGATAATTAATCGTTTAAACAATGACCTAAAGCTTTTAGCAGAATTTCTACTCCTCAAAATCATTCAATATTATGTTTAATTCATAAAATACGACTTTCAAAATATTTTTGGGAAAAAATAATTGTTTGAACAAATTCAGTTTGCTTAAAAATTAAAAAATGGTTAATTTATTCTTTCTATACACTAAACAGTCAGAAAAATAATTGCATGTGTTTCATTTTATATTATTTTTAAAACGTTTTCGAAAAAAAACTGCTTGAGCAAATAAAAATTATTTTAACAAATAGAAATTTGTTAAACATTAGAAGAATCGTATTCTAATGTGTAAAAATGTAGTTTTTTTATTTTTGGTTCATATTTGTGACGAGGTGGGGGTTTGAGCGTGGGAGGGGTGAGGGGTAAAAAAGTGATTAGTATGGTTTTATTTCGTAGACACTCCTCTTCAATCCCTAAAAAACTTGACATGTTTCGATCAAACCCCGAAGTATGAGTTCAATTTTCCGAAAATCCAAAATTTCCCGATGTTAATTAAATGGGATTTTAAAGTGCCCGGTGACACATGTTAATGTTTGAATTTCGAAAAAATTACAGATTTTCTTTCGCCGGGCGCTTCAAAATCCCATTTAATTAACATCGGGAAATTTGGAATTTTCGAAAAATTGAACTCATAGTTCCGGGTTCGATCGACACATGCCAAGTTTTTTAGGGTTTGAAGAGGAGTGTCTACGAAATAAAACCATAGTAATAACTTTTATTTTCAACTTATACCTTATACTTTTTTCTATTTTCATTTTTATCGAACATCAATTTCAAGTTCGTATTCATGAATTGCATAATATTATTAGCATAACTTTGATAGTACTAATTATTTAACTTACACACATGCTACACTATTTTTATTCCTGTTGCTCTTTTTAATGATTATGAAGTATGAAAACTCATGTAGGACCTTCATAATGATTTTTATTTTATAATTTATATTAATTTTGTAGTTATAATATCCATTAGTCAGCTTTACAATTTTACACCACCTTTTTTATCTGCAGAAACATTATTTTGTACAAATATGTAGTTTTTAAAGATTCCATAAAGTATTTCACAATTCTAATTTATTATTATTACAATTATTATATTCTTTCCCAGTACTCAAGGTAGATTTTTATATTTTTGAATTCCTCATAAAAAATGAAGTTGAAAATAATAATAAAAACTTGTAGGAAAGTTAGTGATTATTTAGTAATTAACAATTAAAGATTATCAATCGGAAGCATGTGTTAGATGGACGACAGTCCATGTGTGACTGATGAGGGTGTGTGCGCAAATGAGTAATTTTAAATATACAGGAGGTTGTGAATATCAGTGGTGCAACTTCACACTGTAACTGAGAGATGAGAGAGATTCTTAGAAAATACATTTTCCTTTAGAATACACGTTGAATTATTTTCATTTTCTTCGAGTATTTATAATACTGTAGAATTCACTTGTGCTCCTTTGCATTTTTTTGAAGTTTTTTGCAATTATCTTGAAACCTTTACAGTACACCATACATTATTTCGAATTTCTCCAAGTCTTTTGTATTCTCTGAAATCTACTCAATTCTCTGAATTCTTCTCAATTTTCTGAATTCATTGAATGCTCTTAACCCTTTCAAATTCTCTGAAATCTTTTTAATTCTATCAATTCTTTGTATTCTCTAAGTTCTTTTGAAATTCTATATTTTTTTTATTTCTGTGAATGCTTTTGAAGTTTGTGAATTCTTTTGCACTCTGTGAATTCTTTCGAATTTGCTAAATTCTTCTTAATTCTTTGAATTCTTCTTAATTTTATGAATTCTTCTGCTATTCTCTGAATTCTTCCAAATTCTTTGAATTCTCTAAATTGTTTAAAAATTTTCTGAACTCTCTAAACTGTTTTGAATTTGTTCAATTCACGATATCATTGAATTTTTAAAATGTTTTTCAATTATCTTGAAATCATTAGAATACACGTTGAATTATTTTAACTTTCTTTGAATATTTTTGATTTTGTAGAATTCACACGAATTCAACAGAAATTTCAAAGTTTTTTTTCTTAATTCGCTTGAAATCTTTATAAAACACCATGAATTGATCTGAATGTCTGCAAGTCTTTTGTATTCTATGAACTCTCCTGAATTATTCTGAATTCTCTGATAATTTTTGAATTGTCTGAATTCTTTTGAATTCTGTGAGATATTTTAAATTCTATGAATTCTTTTCTGTTATCTCAATTTTTAAAAAGTATCTCAAATTATTTTGAATTCTGTGAATTTTGTAGAAATCTGTGAATTCTTCGGAATTCTCTGAATTCTTCTGAATTCTCTGGATTGTTTCGAAATTTTATGAACTCTTTAAGCTACTCTGAATTCGTGGAATTCTCATGATATCACTGAATGTTTTAAAAATTGTTGTTAATTTTCTTGAAATTATTAGAATACACTTTGAGGTAGTTTAAACTCCTTCTTTTGAATATTTTTAATTCACTTGAAATATTTAGAATGCACGTTGAATTACTTTAACTTTCTTCAAATATTTTGAATTCTGTAGAATTCTACAGAATTCAAAACACTTAAAGGAATTCAAAATAATTTAACGCGTCTTCTAAAGATATCGAAAAAATTCGGAAAGAAGTAAAAGAATTTAGAAGACTATTTGCATACAAAATATTTCAGAGAATTCAAAAGAATTTAGGAGAATTCAGATAATACGAAAGAACTGATTGTGAAGGTTTTAAGAAAGTTAAAAAAAACTTGTGCATGTGGATTCTAGGAATTCGTTTTAATTCTATAGAATGCAACATACTCGATGGAAGTTGAAATAATTCTACGTGTATTCTAAAGATTTTAAGAGGATTCAGAAAATTTCAGAAGAATTCAGATAATTAAAAAAAAAGACAATACAAAAGAATTCATAGAATTAAAAATATTTCAGAGAACTCGAAAGAATTCAGACATTTCAAAATTTATAAGAGAATTTAGAATAATTCAGGTGAGTTCAAAAGAATACAAAATACTTTGAGAAAGTTAGAATAGTTCATGGTGTATGGTAAAGATTTCAATAGAATTAAAAGAAAAATTTAGTTCTGAAAAATTTGTTTGAATTCTACAGGATGAAAAATATTCAAAGAAAGTTAAAATAATTCAACGTGTATTCCGAAGATTTAAAGAAAATTAAAAAACATTTAAAAAAATTTGATGATACCGTGAACGCAACAAATTCCAAACAGTTTAGAGAATTCACAAAATTTTAAAAGAATTCAGAGAATTCAGAATAAATCAGGGAATTCAATCAGAATTATTCACAGAGTGTAAATGAATTCACAAACTTCAGAATAATTCACAGAATTCAAACAAAAATTTTGAGCATTTCAAAAGAATTTAGAGAATACAAAAGAATTCAAAAGGTTTCAGGGAATTTAAAAGAATTCAGAAAATTGAGAAGAATTCAGAGAATAGCGGAAGAATTCAGAGAATTAAGAAGAATTAAATGAATTAAGAAAAATTTAGAGAATTCAAAAGAATTCACAGAGTGCAAAAGAATGCACAAACTTCAAAAGCATTCACAGAATTTAAAAAAAAATTATAGAATTTCAAAAGAATTTAGAGAATACAAAAGAATTTATAGAATTCAAAAGAATTCAGAGAATTGAGTAGATTTCAGAGAATACAAAAGACTTGGAAAAATTCAAAATAATGTATGGTGTACTGTAAAGGCTTCAAGATATTTGCAAAAAAATTCAAAAGAGCACAAGTGAATTCTAAGAATTCGTTTGAATTTTACAGAGTTATAAATACTCGAAGGAAGTTAAAATAATTCAACGTGATATTCACAACCTCCTGCAAATTTAAAATTACTCTTTTGCGCACACACCCTCATCAGTGACACTTGGACTTTCGTCCATCTAACGCATGCTTCCGATAGGTTAATCTTTAATTGTTAATTACTCATTAATTATTAACCTCATAACAAATTTTTATTATTATTTTTAAGTACATTTTATGAGGAATTCAAAAGTATAAAAATGTGCCTTGAGTACTGGGACACCCTGTATATATCAGTAGGTAAATGGGACAGTACCGGTATTGGGAATACATTGTAACATTGACATACGTAATCAGAGCATCTGTACGTAACTACATGATATAAAATGGGTGCTAAATTTGACAAGTAGACTCTGAGAATTTGATGCCTTCTCTAAAACCGTATTCAAGGAAGAAATTCGCTTTCCAGTATCGTATATAGTAAACTTCAATTACCTTTTCAAAAAATTGAAGTTTGAGCTTTTTTTGGGGGGGGGGGGGCAAGCCGCCATGGCCCCTCCTCTGGACCCGCGCCTGTTCGAACCACATGAATATCTTTTCTGTACAAACAAATTATTTAGCTGAAAAATTAGATAAAGTTTGTTGCAAAAGGATACTATTTGCTGCGAAAAGATTCTTTTCAAGACAAATGAAAATCCTCTTAACACTACATTTATGAGGAAATTTCTTTTGTGTCAAGAAACATACGTTTGACGCAAGAGGACATTCTCTGAATGGTCGAACGGTTCCGATTCTCTCCAAACTGGAGCCTTTCATTAGTTTTTTAAGTAAAATAGTAGTCTTGCGCGCGCCTATTCATTTTTTGATGGAACAGAATTAACCAAAAACTTATTTCTTCTATGTTATTTATATTTAATTAATGTTGCAGTATATCTGTATAAAATAATTAGAAGGCACCACAGGATGATCTATGTAGCCTCTAATAAGAAGCTCCTGTTCATTTTTTTTCTCTGTTAAAGGAGTACATAATGGATTTCTCATATCTTATTCGTAGGTAAATTCTGCCATCGTTATCATCTGGAAAAATTGTGAATATAATTATAATTCAATTTTTATAATTAGCTCTTAAATTTGTTTAACACTTACATTTTTTGTGAATTATATTGCCGTAACAACATTTTTTTATTTTTTAAATTAAAAGAAATGTTGTTTCTGAAATAAATTGTGATTTGTTCGTTATAACATGTAGATGAGTACATCAATTTCAATTTAATAAATGAAATTTAAGGGAAATGAAAAATATGAAAAAATGCTTTGAATCCGGTAAGTTTGAAATGAGTTTAGAAAAATTCTAGGAAATTTAAAAGAATTTGATGAAGTGCCGATTTCAAGATGAATTAAACACGAACTAAAAAGAAATAAAAAAATACCTTGAGTTTCGTAGAATTAACTGAATTTTGAAGAATTCACGAGAATTAAAAAAAAATCCCGAAAATTCTACAGAATTCAAAAGAATTTATACGAATTCAGGGTGAATTAGAAATGAAATCACTGTAAATTCTGTTAAATCTGCCTATACATCTTAAAATCCTTAACATTTATTCAAAAACCTAAAGAGCTTTTAAAATGCTCCAAAAACAGAAAAATCCTCGGAAATTTGATAAAATCCGTTGTAATCTTTCAAAATATCATGAAGTAATAAATTAATAAAAATATTTTCATATTATTTCAAAATTTTCGTTATAAATTACTTGTTAATATTTTTTAATTCCCTAAAATATTTCCAATTCATTGAAACTCTTGAAATCACTTGAAACTTTGTCAAGTTCTTAAAAATCCCTTGAAATTTTTAAAAATACCCTTAGATATTTAAAATCCTTAAAAATCTTTTAAAATGACTTAAAATTTATTGAAGCTCATAGAAATTTCTTTGGTTTTTAAAAATACCTCAAATATTTCAAATTCTTTGATTTAATTAAAAATTCCTTGGCATCTTGTAAGATATCCTAAAATCTTTCAAATTCTTTGAAATCTTTCATAATACCTTGAAATATTTGAAAATCTTTTTTAAATTATACGAAATCCATGAGGTATTGTGAATTAATTCTTAGAAATCTGTTGAAATAATATAATATCCCTTGAAATTATATAAATTCTGATATTACTTGAAATCCTGGAAAATTTATCAAAATACCTTGTGAGCTTTCGAAATTCCTCAAAATTCTTGAAATCCTCGGAAATCTTATAAAATCACTTCGGATTTTTCTAGATATTATAATAGAGGCCCTACAAAATCGTGCTATACTTTACAAAATTCCAGAAAACTTTTTAATATCCCATGCAAATTTGTCAAATGCCTTAAAATCAGTCAAACCCTTGGTAATTCCTAGAAATTTTAAATCTTTTCAAAGAGCTTTTTTAAAAAACCCTTAGATATTTAGAATTATTTTTTTAAATCTGAGATCAAAATGAAATCTACTTTCTTGTGAAAAATGTCATGCAAAAAGAGCATGAAATACATTCACAAATCAAAATTAGTTTTCCGTACTACCTCCTTTTCGGGTCATTAGAGACAGATAAATGACAAAGGAAAAAAGAGGAAGAATTGAAATTCCATTAAACTATTGAAATCTCTTGGAGTCTTTTCAAATTCTCTAAATATGTATTTGAAATATTTTAAAGTTACTTGAAAGTTGAAACTCTTTAAAGCTTTCGAAAATGCCTTCTAAGTCTTCTAAAATACTCAAAAATATTTCAAATCTTTTTATCAACAAAATTTTTTTTTATTCCTTAATACTTGATTTTTTTTTAAATGCCTCGAAATTTTTGTAAATACTCAAAACATTTTTACATCCTCTGAAATCAATTACTGCAATAAATTTAAAATTCCTTGGATTCTTGAAATTTTTTAAATCTCTTTCAATTCAAACAAAAAATTTTAAAACAGCCTCAAATATTTGAAATCTTTCGAAATTCCTTCAAATTATTCATATAAAAAAATGCGTACTTCAAGACCTTTTAAATCCTTAAAAATCATTTAAAACATTTTAAAGCTTTCGAAAATGCCTTTGAATCTTTTAAATTACTCTAGAATATTTCAAATCCTCTGAAATCAATTAAATTACTAAAATCAAATGAAAAATCCTTGGAATCTTAAAAAAAAACTCTAAAAGTTTTCAAACCCTCTAATTTTGTTGGAATTCCTTTAAATTGTTGATATCTCTTAAAAATATCTTGGATTCTTTTTAAATACCTTAAGATATTCCCAATTCTTAAAAATGTCTTCAAATTATTGAAATAAATGCAAAATTCCTTGAAATACTTCAAAATTCCATGTAATAACACTGGTTTACAAAAAAAAAAAAAGGTGATGACTATTTGACAAGACCACTTTATCTTTATGTATTTTGACGCGCTGAATATGAATCCGAGGTCTATTTACCTCCATCACGTCAGGTTCAAGGTCATTTCAAGGTCAAATACAGGAAAAGCCGTGCAATGAACTTCAAAAACCTTTTACATAAGTTTTTGGGGTCGCTGAATATGAATCCGAGGTCTAATTATCTCCATAACGTCAGGTTCAAGGTCATTTCAAGGTCAAATTCAGGAAAAGCCGTGCAATGAACTTCAAAAACCTTTTACATATGTTTTTGGGGTCGCTGAATATGAATCCGAGGTCTAATTACCTTCATAACGTCAGGTTCAAGGTCATTTCAAGGTGAAATACATTAAAAGCCGTGCAATGAACTTCAAAAACCTTTTACATATGTTTTTGGGGTCGATGAATATGAATCCGAGGTCTAATTACCTCCATTACGTCAGGTTCAAGGTCATTTCAAGGTCAAATACAGGAAAAGCCGTG
>CAKNWT010188519.1:0-11091 GCA_932066315.1 Andricus coriarius
AAAAAAAAATTAATATACAAAAGTTGTTCAACCAAAAATGATCTACAAATTTTTTATAAACTTTTCTTATAAACATTTTCTTAGAACCAGTTTACGCTAGGATGCGTATTTTTGGTTTGGTTTATTAAAAAATTTTTTTGTATAGGATGAGCACTTTTTTCAATTATAAAAACAAGACAATGAAAATACGTATGTTTCAATACCAATGCATATTATGAATGGTAATAATATAAATTTATTGAAATGATACATTGTTCAAGGTAGTTGAGAATAAAATGTAATGCAAAATAAGAAAAAAATATTGAAGTAATCATGAGAAATAAAATTTGTGCTTTATATTGCAACATATGAATAAGGAATCCCAGGAATTTGATATCAAAGTGTTGAACATAATGTAGAAAGGTTCGCACTTCGGACGAAATCGAGTGCGAAGCACGAGATACGTGATGAGAATGTGTTCGTTAAAGCCGAAGGAGCTTTAACAAAAGAGAATTCACAATCACCAAATTACAGTTGTCGATGGTGTGACCTTTAATTTGAAAAGGTTGCTGCACAAATGTGTGGAAATACATTATCGAGCGCGAAGCGCGAGATACATATATTATCGAGCGCGAAGCGCGAGAACCATCAGTCGCGCGCCCTAGGCGCGCTCAAACTTGCGAGCGAAGCGAGCAGCGCGCACAGCGCCCAATGAGAATGTGCCCGCGCAGCGGGCACATTTTTTTTTATCAAATCTGTGAAATACGTCTCGTTCAAAATCCTTTAGAAATGAACATATTACATCCCGAAACGATTTTTTGGCATCAGCAAGCACAGGATGCCCGATTTTAAATGAATTCGCCCTTCCGCGTACAAAATATTCCAAAAACGAAATCTTTTGGCTCTCATGTAAAGTTTACATTTTTCGGCTCAGGTCCTTTTTAGCACTGAACACTTAATTTTGGTCCTAGCCTAATATGGTTAGTCTTTTGGTTCGGATATTTTATCAAGATACAACCATTTTTTATAATGTATGCTTTTCAGATATGAATTTAATCCAGATACGGGGAAGCCAAGGTTACGAGAATTGGGACCAAGATTTACTTTAAGAGTAAAATCCTTACAGCACGGAACATTCGACAGTAAATACGGAGACTACGAGTGGATTATTGAAGGTCGTCGTCACTCAATGGAGACCAGCAGAAGAAAGTTCTTCTTATAAATAAATATATTTTGTCAACACTATACAACTATTTGGATAAATGAAAAGTCTGTCATAGTCCTCTGTGTTTCCATCTACTTTCCTTACTATTTCCCTGTAGAGTTATATAGGTGTTTCAAAAGGGTGGTTCTTCTTTACACTTGGTGATTTTTTAGAAAGAATTTCTTTGCTCTTACCCCCCTTAGAGCTTAGAGGTCGCCCACAAGCCATGCAGTTTCCCATTAATTAAACATGGGAAAAAAACTTTTTGTAAATCTAATACCTAACGGGATGAATTGTGGGACGCGTGAAGTCGACTACACCTTACTGTGCCCTGCCAGAAATCTAGACGATTTCTATATAAGGTTGGCTAGGAGCACATAATCTAGAATTGACCCATTTCTAGAATACAATAGACGAATGCTAGACTCAAAGGGGTCGCAGGTAAAAAATGCTAGACATAACTAGATGAACTCTAGGCGAACCGTAAACAAGGTGACCGTTATCAAATTGACCTAGATTTTCGCTAGAGGAGCTGAGTCTAGAAAGTATCTGAAAATAATCTAGATTTTCGGTAAGGTGGGAAATTAATTTTTCCTGCTCCAGGAGAAGGCGAGTTCGGACCTGGTCGCGGTAAGAAGGCCTAAGAACTTCCGCGGGTAGCGGCGACCCGGAAGCCGCAGCGAGGATAATCCTGCTGGGTAAGAGTTCGTGATTACGAGGGTCGAAGTTTCAGCGTGATTTCGAGTACGCAGCGAAAAGCGGGTGGCTCTGGATTCCCAAAACACCTCCCGAAGGAAAGACGTGAACTGCCGTATCGAGGGTTGCTTGTTACCAGGGCGTGGTGACGTAATAAACGGTGTCTCTGAGGTACCGGGCGACCTCTCAAGAGTAAAATTACCTTATATCTACAAGCGGGACTCTGTAGAGATTTACCAACTATTTCACTAGCTACTCGTGGGAACAAAATTAGTTATTTCCAAATCATAAACAAAACACCTAGGGGGAGTAGTCAATGACCCTCTGGAAACAGTATTTAATCCTGAGAAGATGGAAATTACCGAAGGAACCTTAGATCATACATCGGAATCTCCAAGTGGGGAACCATCTGGGAGTAGCCCTGGCGTAGCTTTAGGGAGGGACTTAGGTGGATCTTCGTGCTATGCGAGGGGTTAAACCAAACGGTAAAACGATGACAAGATAAAATTTTGGGGCTGCTAGAAAGATGTTGAGGCGCCAATTTTTAAATAAATTGGACGCAACGATCAACTAAATGGGGACTCTAAAGAGGACCCATTCTGATAGCAGTACACCGAATGAAGTTCGGGAACAGAAGAAGATGCGGCTGAGATGTCCAACATTCTCTTATAGCCAGGCCCTTCAAACTCACCTGAAAGTGGCCATAGTCGCTGAAGGGTTCCCATTAATCAAACTCGATGACCATCAGTTTAAGGCAGTTAAAGCGGCATTAAAGAAGAAAATCGATGTTGTGCAACCTGCAGAGGCCATCCCAAAGTTTTGAAGACTGCCTCTTCAAAAATGATGCTTTTATCGTCATCTGTTCGGACGAAGTGTCCTGAACTTGTATCCTTGAAGCTGTTGTCGGATTTCCCGCCCACAGGCAGAGATGATACAGAGGGGAGCAAATGCTGCAGAAAAAAAATAAAGGCTACTGAACCAAAAAGCGAACTGGTGCCATCGAAGAATACGAAGAAGTACCAGAAGCACGAGAAGCTGAAGACAAGAGCTCGAGAAAAGCTCGTAAACTTAAGATTATGAAGCATGAGTAAAATAAGTAAACTCGTAAATTGGTCTGGGTCGAAATTCTTTTCTTTAATTTAGAATATTGTAGAAATTTTAGTCTATTTTTAATGCTAAAGTCTTCTTACTTTGTTTTAGGTTTATCTTGAGTGCGAAAAAGCAGCCAGAAGTTCAAATAATTTTTTTAATAGTTTTCAAAGCTTTTAAAAAACACAACATGTTAATGACCCATAAGATTTTTGAAAAGTGGGGATATTATGTAGTTTACAAAAAAAAAATATCTGTTTTTCCATAACTCTGAGATGAACGAATTGTTAAAACTTATTTTAGCTCTGCGCAACCTCAGGATATTCTTCGAATCAATTGCGAACGCATTGAATTGATCTGAGCCGTGGTGGGCACTATTATGAGCAATATGAGCCGGACAACCGATTCCAATTGTTTGGTCATTAATCGCTTCTTTCAAAAGGGTAAATTCATTGTTTCCTTCCCGACGATTAATACCACCGAAATTTGTATTCGTATTATCAGCGCAAAAAGATGACAACTTTTTCTCCGATTCAAACTTTTTGATAACATGCGTGAGAAAAACTGTGACCGTTCACGCTTTCTCATCTTACGTTTGTAATAAATCAATTAGCCGAACTTGAATCCCACCCTGTCTATAATCATAATACTGGACCGTAATCGAAAACATTTTCGTAATGCCATGATTGCCTGCTATATCAGTACCCATGTTTTTAAATGTTTAATCAAAGCAAGGTCGCCTGGAATAAAAATTTTTCTTCATTTTGAAACTTTGAGGATGGAATTAATGAACGGAAATTGATGAAACTTTGACATTGGAATTTGCGACGATGATTGGAAATGTATATCATTAAGCTATTTCCCTTTCGGCGAGCCTCTAGGGGTAAGCGTGACACTACCCGATTCGGGTAGTGTTTTTTAGGTGGATTTGTAGTAAATGGGCTCACCACACCCACGACCGCCAACAGCAACACAGTAGTTATCCAGAAATGATTATATTAAATTAAAAGAATTTTCAAAAACTGTGATTTGAGGGCTTCGAAATATAACACAAGAATAAATCTTAGATAACAATATGCGCGCACGGTGCCACGCACGGTGCAGGCACGAGTGCGAATAAAACGTCACGCAGATCACCAAACAGATGTGTCCGCATATGCGTGACATATGTGTCGCACGCGTGTCGATGAGGCATCCTAAAATTGTAAATGATTTTATGATTTTGACACCGAACAAAACTTCTCTGCCGTATTCTAGTCAAAAATACAGTCCACTAATTAAAAAAAAAAGAAACTGTTGAAACAACTAACTTCAACTGGACCTGATTATATTGCCCCCACTAGCCTAAGTTGTTACGAGGTTAACGATAATGACTTGCGACACAAATGTGAAGGAAAAACTTTGTCTGTATTAAAAAACGTTAAAATGATTAATACCTAATTATTAAATACATTAATCTCTGTAACCTCGAATATTATTTGTAAAAAGCTAAAGAGGTTCGGTTCAGGGCTCTGCTCCTTTATCCTTCTGAAGGACGTGGATGGTCGTTGTGGGCCGTAAACGCGCTGCTGGACCTCCTGTTTCCTTAAAAGGTGCTGAGGAGCAAAATATGACCTCTCTTCGTTATGAGTATCCATCGGTCGCTCTTTTGATCGAACACTTCCTTGGTGTTCGCGAAGGTGAGACCCGGAGGAGGAGTTTCAATTCGCGTGTTGTTTTGACCCGAGACCCTATCGAATAAGGCGAGCCCGGAAGAGGTTTAATTCGCGAATTGTTTTCAAGTGACCCGGGACCCTCTCGAGTGAGGCGCACCCGGAGGAGGAGTTTAATTCGGGGTTAAACCCGGGACCCTCTTGCACGAGGCGAACCCGGAAAAGCAGTTTATATCGCGAATTGTTTTTAAATAACCCGGGACCCTCTCGAGTGAGGCGAACCCGGAGGAGGAGTTTTAATTTGCGGGTTGTTTTGACCCGGGACCCTATCAAATAAGGCGAGCCCGGAAAAGAGGCTTAATTCGTGAATTGTTTTTAAATGACCCGGGACCCTCTCTGGGCAGCAAACTTTTTGCTTGCTTTTCAGGTCAGGGCAGGCTTGGCCCAAGAAATTTTTTTCGCCTGGCGGGCTTTGTTCGTCAACGCTATGGTTCTCCTACGTATGGATCGGTTGTATTAGCTTTTCTCGGCCGGGGTTCATTGTAAAACGTAGTACTCAATGGGAGTAAACAGCAATCAATTTTTTTTTCATTCTTATATTAGCGATTTAAAAGTTTTAAATTCGGAACCTGTGACTTTTTTGCGATTGCACACATACAAAGTTGTTCTTGGGAACACTGCTCTACTGTCTCTCCGTTATTACAAATTGAACTTAAAAATGAAATAACACCTGAAAATAAATAGAGGAAAAGATTAAACTTTTTCTTAGAAAGATAAAACATCATTTTTTGAAAAATTACAAATGAAGCAACTGCAAATGAGTTGTTTCGTTTGAATTATTATTTTTTTCATTGCAAATTTATATAATAAATCCCCTCAAGATTTTAATGTGAAAGAGCCCCTTCCTTCGCTCTCTCTCGTGAGACACAACCATGCTGGTAAGTTCATATATAATAAAATAAAATCATTATATATAATATTCACCTGCAGTTCTACTCTCTCCGTTAATAAAAAGGGAATTTAAAAAACCTGCAAACAAGTAACAAAAGAAAATTCAGACACAAATATTGAAAGATATGAAGCATGTCGAATCTAAAACTGAATGGTAAAAAGAGATCAAATGCTTCACATACGAAATTAATGCGAGGGATGTCCCTGTTTTGCGCTAACTATTTTCTTGATGTCTGGATTCATCGACGCGTTAATTTTTAATAACAAATTGCGTTCGACGTCTTCTAACCTGTTCCTATACTTATTTTTTAAGTGAGCCATTGACGAAAAACCTAATTCGCACAAATAAGACGTATTAAACGGAACCAGAATTTTCAGGGCTGTTACTGCAAGTTCGGGATATTTCCGTTTCATGAAAACTCAAAATTGAGAAATCGTGTGCTCTTAAAAATCAGCTTCTAGTAGTTCATGACTAGAGAGATCAATCAGCTGATGTTGGGCTTTTGTTTCCAATCGGTCATGTTCAACCAAAACTGGTTTAAAAGGGTTAAGAACTCACCCATTCGCAAACTCACGCTCTTTAGGAAAAAAACGCACGAATTTCAGTCTTCAATCCTGTCAAATGCTCGATAAAGAGCATTTTAACGCTGGATTCGATGACATGCTCTTTCATACACTCTGCGACTGAAAAGAAGGCATCGTACTGATTACATTCAAATAGAGTGATCCAGTAATCAACCTTCTTCAAAAAGCCCTCGATCGCATATTGAACTTCAATTATGTCGGTATACGAACCTTGCATATTCAGATTGAGATCGTTCAAAAGCCCAAAAATGTCAGCTAAATAACACACCTTCAAAACCCAATCGTTATCTTTGAATTTTGAAGCCCAGGCATTGTTTGATTCACACAAAAAAAGGAACACTTCTTCTCTCATAGCTACCAAACGATGAAGTACTTTTCCTTTTTTAAGCCTACGTACCTCAGTATGGTAGAGTAACTGAGAGAAAACAGCTCCTAAGTCATCATACATTTTTTTTAATAAACGGCTGTTCAATGCACTGGATTTAATAAAGTTGAAAATTTTGATGACATCATTCATCACATTTCGCAAGTCTGTTGGCATATGTTTAATAGCAAGAGCATATTTATGGATCATACAATGACGCCATTCAGCATTTGGTGCGATATCCTTAAAAAATTTGATAAATCCAACATTTTTTCCCGTCATAGCACTCGCACCGTCCGTACAGATGCAAGTGCATTTTCTCCAATCGATGCCAAAGAAGCTCATATTGTCAATAGTTGTTCGACAAAGACACTCACGAGTCGTTCGACCGGTTAAGCCCGCGCAAAAGATCATGCGTACTTCTATGTCATCTTTGCCAATGTAACATACAAATGCTAATAATTGTGCTACGTTGCTGACGTCAGTTGACTCATCGAACTGGATAGAAAATACGTTACTATGCTGAAGATTTGCCTTCAATTGCTGCCGGATGTCACTGGCCATATCTCCGATTCTGCCATGAATTGTTTTGGCCGAATGTGGAATCTTTTAGATCATATCTCCATGATCTTTTCCCCATAAGATATTAGACCACTCATGCAGCAACTGGGTTTAAAATATTTTCGACTTCATTATATGGCTTGCCAGCCCTTGCTACCATTAATGCTGCAACATACGAACACTCTGTCAATTTGCTATATATTGATACTTCCTTATCAGACTCATGAGTGCTACCACTGAATTCCTGTTCCTGTTCTTCAAGGTCACTCAGTTTCTTTTCGTAAATCGAAATAGGCACATCTAACATATCCGGATCCATTTTTACTCTGTGGCGATTCAATTTCGAAGGACATTTCAATTTCGCGGAAAGAAATTTGTAACAAATAATACACGGCGGAGTATTATCTACTAACCAAAACCCATAGCGCAAGTAATCACTCATATTCCCGTTTCGAACACCGATACAATTTTTCACGACTGTCTGCCTCAAATCGCTAAGAAAACTGATGCTTTCTTCATTAATATTCTGAACACTTAAATGTATTTCCTCCTTTCCCACCTTTTCCCCAATTTGACAATTTTGAACCAATCATGAGTCGCAACATTTCGCTTACGTTTCTGTTACATTACCCATCTCCCGCCTTTTCCTGATTAATAAATTTTTAAGAAAATTTTACAAATGGCAGTTTAACTAATAATTAATTAAATACTAGGTGACTGAATCACTGACCCATCTTATATTTTATTTAGCAATTTTTAACTAATTCAGATTTAAAGTATAAGTTCAAATATTGCAATTAATTAAGAACTAGGTGACTGAATCAGCGACTGACTTCGTTTCTCATTGGGTCATTGTAAGATAGTTCATATTTAGAGTACAATGTTTGAATATTACATGCACTTTGTTAATACATTGCACCCCCTTCTTTCTTTCTTGCCTTATCCTCTCCTTTTTTCCATTTTATGTTTTCCATACAAAAGTATCGAATATTTAAATTACTCAATAAAATGCCATTGGACACTCAGTTTGTAAATTTAAAATGTTCTCACAATGAAAATTAAATTCCAAAATTAGGTATTTATCGTTAATTGATTTTTATTCTCTTAAGAAAAGATTGTAGACTGTCATGTAGTCGTGAAAATAACAAATTTTAATTTGTGTTGTTTCAAATTCCTCATTTTTTAAACCAAAAATGTTTTTTTTCTTATTCCTGTCTGAAAAGTAATTTTATATTTTCTTTATAAGAAGATCGATTATCTCTCGAATGAGGCGAACCCGAAAAAGCATTTTAAATCGCGAAAAGGTTTTAATTAACCCGGGACCCAATCGGATGAGGCGAACCCGGAAAGAACTCGATTAACGGAGGACTGGATTAATAAAAGAGATTTTTTTCTTCACTTTTATTAAACTTAATTTTATTAAACTCGTAAAACGACACGCAAGAAAACGTTCCTTGGAGCTGCTGCGGAGATTGACTTCCGTCTTCGACGGTCGAGGAGCGAGATCATCACTACTCGATGTCAGGTCCTGAACTGAACTTGTGAGCGAACCGTTTCTGCTCGGTGAGTCGATGGCGCACGCACTGCGGCCAGACTCCGTACTATATTATAGTACATGTTTACGCCACAAGTGGCGTCTTCAAGGCGCGGCAAATATTTAAACACCTACTGTGTTTGTTATGACGAATGGCCAAGAAAATAATTAAGTTGAATAAATGTTGAGGTTGGTTAAAAAACACAATGGGTTTTTTAGCGGACATCAATTTTTGATGTTTTTTCATATATACACGTGGAAAAAGTGAGATTTTTTAACCTAACTTTTAATTTTTTGCCATTTAAAAGAAAATATATATATATATATATATTTTTTTTTTCTTTACTTACCAGTTTCTTCAACACAATTCGTGTCACGCAAACATTAATTGAGTGTCCGGATGCAATAAGGGCACATACAATTTTCTCGTGCATCTTTTTCCCTCCAGATAAAAGGTTGTAGCTTCTTTTGTTTACAAATTAAAGCCGAAAAACTGACTTATAAAAAAAAATTCAATTTTGATCCGTTTTTCACTTCAACTCGCACTCTGTTTGTCAGTTTTTGGAATTTTTAAATACAATTTTTAGAAAATGCGCTTAGGGTATCGTTCCATTGATAGAATAAAGGAATTTAAAAAAATTTAATAATTGTTATTAATTTTTTTTCTATTCTCAGCGTGAATCGGACTTTTGTAACTTCCAGCTGTTCGTGTATCGAGGGAATTTTGAGCAAGGAAAGACTTCTCGCCACGAAAATGCGGAGAAATCTATGATAAAGTTTTTGGGAAATTTTTAGATCAAAATATTCAATAGTTTAGGAGCAGTTGTGATTTTAGTTAATGTCAGCGCTGGACCTTTCGAGTGTACTATAGGACTCTGGGGCTTGCCGACGCCGTGACACGTTCACGCGCTAGTAAGTTTTTGCTTACAGTACGATATTAATTAAATTTCTTAAGGAATAACAATTTAACGACAGTAAGTTGATAAAACACTCATGAATTTTGTTACATTTTAAATCTATTTTTGCGGTTTATTTAGATTCAACTGTAATATACATACTCTAATGTACACACAATGTTTATACATGCACTCGGTTTAACTTCGAAGCGACCTTGAACATTCGCTTTGTAAACAAATCTATGCACACGCTAAATTAAAACAAATCAGTTAGTGCTTAACTCTTTGCTGGATATTGCGCATCTAAGTGTAGAGATTATATTAAATCTATTTGTATATGTTTTTCTAAATGAAAGTGATTAATTAAAAAAGTGGCAAAGTGGCGAAGTTTTCGACAATTCCAATTATATTCAATTCAATTTATTCTCCATGTATACCCATCTCGGGTTTTTAAATATGTATATACAATGTCCCATTCCGATTATATGTTACTTAAACTCTGGTACAATAATAATAACATGCGCATGAACTTATATCTATTTTATATAGACTATTTCATACTTCACATAAAGAATTACGCATTATTCAACTATTTTACATTTGGTCTCGCGCATCATCCTCCTCTCTTCTTTTTCTTTCTGCCTCCCTAGCAACCGTTTCAAATTCCCTTGCATATCTGCAACGGCAGCGGCTCGGTTTCGCTGCTAATGCTGAACGAATTTTGTTCTTTAATTCACTTCCACAGCTGTTATTTATCCACTGCTCTAACTTTTCCACCCAGTTCTTATCTATCAATTCTTTTGCTACCCTGCAACTTACTATATGCTCTAAGTTCTCCTCATCTTCCCCACATAATCTACAACTTACATCTTTCAAACCTTTGTTTCCCGCCCTCCCCACATTTCCGCACCGCAGCCTAGCCAATTGTTCCTTGTCTCTATATTCTATTTTCTTATCATGCCAATACTTTTCCCTTCCTATATTATTCTTCACCGCTCCATAGAATTCGCAATACTTAGATTTTTCTATCCTGCTCCAATTCTTCTGAATTTCTTGATCTTTCCTGGTTATTATTCTCCTTTCAAAATTTTTTGCTATTTCCTCTCTTCTGATACCTTTACACATCCAATTTAGCGTTTCACCGTCTCCTACTTCCTTTAAAGTTTCTTTTACTTTCATCCCCTAACTAGAAGGATTCCCATTTGCAAACCTCTTAACTCTTCCTTTAAACAAATTTTCGGTAACCTATCTTCTTCCATGTCTATTATATCCAAAAGATATTTATTAGCCCTTTTCCTTGCCTCAACTTCAATACTATTCCTTCCAGCTTCCATTTTCCAGATATAGTCTGGAGTATTCCTATCAAGTCCCATGGCCATCTTTACAAATTTCCTTTGTGCCGTTTCCATTTCCACCCATCCCCATAACTCAACTCCATATAATCCCCCTGATTTAGCTAACACATCCATTATATATAGCCGTCTTCCTAACTCTCCTATCCTTGCTCTCTTCATCACTCCCCAAGCCGCATTTGCCACTTTTTGCAATTTGCCCGCCATTGTCTTTACATGCTTTCTATT
>CAKNWT010188529.1:0-21301 GCA_932066315.1 Andricus coriarius
TTGAACGAAATTTACCCTACCTCACCCCCCAGGAGACATAGGGGGTGTTTTTTTTACGAATCGAAAAAAATTTTCCGAATAAAACTTATGTATTTCATGAAGGAGAATCTGAATCTGTGATAAAAAAAGTGGGTTTCCCATTTAAAATTAAAAAGTTACCCCCCTCATTGCCTCCTGAGGGAGAGGGGCGGGGTAAATTTGTTCAAAGTATCTGTCAAAGTTTCTGGCGTCCTGAAAAATTTGGAAAAACGGGGTTAGGCCCTTTTGTTCCCCGACCCTTCAAGTGTATAATAAAAAACACACGTGCGTAATTAAGGCACAAGATTAACATGTTAACGACTTTTACCTGAGTCGGAGTTTTTTTTCCTTTAGTCATACAATCCCTGTAAACTACATATTATATTATAATATAATTTGGTATACATGGTATAGGGTAGACCGCGACAGTAGCAAAGTTCTCAATGTAAATAAATCCTCTAGTTCTTTATCATTATACAATTTTTTGCTTTAAATATCGTAGTTTTGTACTAGAAATGAAAACATTTCCTAAATGTTGATAATGTTTAAAAAAAAATGAAAAGCAAGCTATCACAAACTTGTGAATAATAATTTTGAAAATTAATGAAAAGCAATGGTGAACCAATAATTTTTTTGCGTAACGAAGAAAGACTGCTCCACTTCGCCTTTTCATGCAATAACGCTCTACATCGAGTTTCCGGGCGGTACTGGTGCTCCAAGTTCATATATGTCTAAGCGTAAGAACTGGAACAGTATTACGCGCAAATGCGAAGTGCAGCAGTATTCAATGGATAAACGTTTCATATTATTCTTTTTTTATTTTTATTTCAAGTTGAAGCCTTGACAGATATACTGTTGGATCAACAAAAATACTTTCAATTCAAGTAATGTTCATAATATGAAAAGAAATTTCTGCCCAAAGATTTTCTATTCTATGGCGTAATATATAGGTCATTGAACATACTATACCATATAGCCAATTATATAAACATATGCTCACAGTTTGAACAATGAATTCCGCAAAACAGAATTTTGTTTACCCAACGTTATCCTTGTCGTGGCTTTAATTTCATTATTTTAAAGACTGCATGTTTTCTATGGATTTGGTATTCCTCTTAGTTTCTTTCCTCTTCGTTCTCTGTCTGTCTGGCATGGAAACCCCTATCAGTAACCAACGCAAAAACACCTTCGGTAGGGTTATTAATAATTCTTTTTTTTCAAACTTGTTCTCGGGTGAACCCGGTCTTTCATCATAGCAACGGACTAAATCAAGTGAATGATGAGATCAAGATGTTATTAGTTAATTTAATACGATGTTTGAATTCATTTGCGATGATGTTGCAGGTACAAAATTAGGAGCAGGGTGTTGTTTGTAGTTCTTCTTTTATCGATGTCATGCTTACACAGCGGCCGCGAGTGTTAGAGGTGATAACAGTCGTCTGTGGATGCTTTCTGAAAGCTACCATCTATCACTCCATAGGTTTTTATTCGCTTTCTTCTTGATGGGCTAGAAAGTTTCTTACAATGCGACAGGTGTTTAATAAAACCGCCTTCTGAGCTGCTCCCAGTACCCTACTGACTCCTAAATTTTCAAGAGTGTATCTTACATGCACATTTCCTGTAGCCGAAATCACATTAGGATGAATAGATGCATGTTTCACGTTCCTCCATATTGTATTTACTTCATGCCTTAGCTCGCTATACTTATGGATCTTGGTTATAGTAGTAGTAGTTTAAACGTTTATTCTTAAGCCTGTTGGCCTTACAAAATTGACTTGCTTACACTTTCCTTTTTTTACATAATTCTCCTTAAAACTAAGCCATAAAACTAATATACATTGATACCTTAATTCTATGATCGCACGCACTTATCGCCTTGCCTTCGTCGCTTCGGGTCGCTCGCATGTCCCTACTCTCTCGCTTCCGCGTCTACTACCTAATGCTTATCTACTTTTTACAATATTCACATACTACTTATATCTACTTCCTATCCTATTTACAATCTTTCCTTCTCCATTCCTGTTCCTCCTTCCTTCTCTTCTTCTCCATCCTATCCAACACTCCCTTTAGCCATGCTACTGCCATTTTGTCCTCCCTATCTTGCATCAATACCTCCATGCCCATTTCACTCCTTTTTACCTCTACACACTCCTGCAACCAGTGCTCTACTTTTGCATACCCCTTCCCACACAGTTCACACATCCTCTTTTCCCTAGAGAGCCAGAACCCATTAAAATCCTCCATGCACCCACACCTGATCCTCGCTATAAGCTCCTGACTTCCTTTCTCTCCTTTCTCACACAAATATTGTGCTCTCGCCCTTGACATAATCCACACACATTTGCCGTTAAACCTTGACTCTCTTACTCTTAACCAACTCATATACTTTCCTTCCTTCCTCGTGCATCCTTCTCACTCCATCCATCTGTAGTCCATTCGTTCTAAAATGCCTTTCCCTTTCAGCTTCCATCCTCTCACCCCCTCTCCTGTTCTCCTTCTCCCACCAACACTCCCTAACCAGCTTACTTCCCCCCTCTTCCAAAAATTTCTCCTCATATTTACACGCCTAACTACCCGCTAGAATCCCTACACTCGTTCTCCCCGTCCTGACAATATAATTAGGCGTGTTCCTTGCCAACCCCAATGTCCACTTTACATACCTCTCCTGTGTCCTATTTACCTCTTCCTTTTTCGTTCACCCCATACCCATACGTCATACAATAGCACACACATCACTAACGAGTCAAACAATTTCATTCTCCTTTTAAAATCATCTGCCAATAACTTCTTTCCAAACCCCCACACCTGCCTCATCATTACATTTGCCCTCCTCACTCTCTCTTTTATGGGACGATCCACTCCCCCATTCATCCGAAGCACGAAGCACAGGTACAAAAACTCTTTCACCTCCTGCACCGCCTCTCACTTCCACTTCCACTCCCCTGCCTTATCCCTCCCACCTCCTTTTCTGAACACCATAACCTTGGACTTTTCCGCATTCAGCTCTAACCTGCTCTTATCCAGGTATCTTCTCAACGTCTTCATCATCCCCTTTAAGGGCTCTTCGCTTGTTGCCAGCAACACTATGTCATCTGCATACGCTAGTGACCAAATTCTAACCCCACCTATCCTGACTCCTCCTACCACCCCGGCCTCCAGTTTACTTTCCATATCCGCAATTAAAATTGCAAAAAGCATCGGGCTAAGCGGACACCCTTGCCTTAACGCCCTATGCATCCAGAATCCCTCCGAAATCCCCTCCTCTTGCCTTATCTTTGGTCTCTTTAACCAAGAACTTATGGATCTTTGTTGTATAGGTTGCCTGCAAATTTCGGTTAAGTGGACAAGCAATGTCGATGATGTAGACTATTCCACCTTTTTCTTCTCGCATCACGATGTCGGGTCGATTGACTTGGATATAATGATCTGTCTGGATAGTAACATCCCAATATAATATGTAATCTTTGTTTTCTAAAACGGGAACTGGAATGTATCTATAGAATGACATCCATTCTGTTAATAGTCCTAGGTTTATGGAAAGTTGTTGAGGTAAAATGCCCGCCACATAATTATGTCTGTGCGTATATTCTCGCTGAGCCATTACACGACAACCATCAATGATGGCCTAGATGGATTCGTTGGTATCTCCACACTATCGGCAACGGTCTACCACGTCTTGATGTAACACGTGTTTACGATAATTTCTGGTGCTGACAACCCTGTCCTGAATCGCAATGACGAATCCTTCCATTTCTGGGCACAGGACGCCCTTTCTCACACAAATATTGGATGCCTCACTATCCACTTTATATTGATCTAACGTTTTGGGGTACTCGCCGTGGATGGCTTTCTGTCTCCATTGCGTTTCTAATTCCTCTCTGGTTTCTGCCTTGATATTTATAGCCTTCTCTAAGGACAAATTCAAGGGCGTGTAGTCAAGATCCGCTTCACAGATGATGTTGTAAAGCGCAACATCTCGTTTGCTGTTAAAATAGTCTCGCAACTGTATAACTTGTGACTTACACAATTTCTTCACATCTACAACGCCCCTACCTCCTCTATGCCATGGTAGAACTACCTTTTTAATCGAAAAATTGCCGTGGTGAATTCGGTGCTTCGCCATTTCTACGCGGACGGTTCTGTTTAACCTTTCAAGGTCGGTGTTAGACCATTTGATGAGCCCACAGGAGTACGTGTGGACAGGGATGGCATCGGTTCTAATTGCCCTGATTTTTTTTGCCGAGTTGAGAGCAAGAACTCTTCAGAATCAACCTGAGTCTTGTAGTGAAGGCAGTCATTAGGCTTTTTTTAACTATCGTATGCTGAATACCCTCAGATTCCAAAATACCCAGATATTTATATGACCCGTTCTCTGCCATTTCCTCGATATCATTCTCGAACTCGTTCTCTAGCTCTGCAGTCCCTTATTTCCCTCTGGCTAATGCAATGTTCTGCATTTATCTAGTCCAAACTCCATGTGGATATCATTGGAGAACTGCTTTGTGCGATCGATCTCTTGCTGCCGTGTATGGTTTGAACTAGAGTATAGCTTCAGGTAATCCATGTATAGAAGATGGATCACTTGATGACCATCCTCATAATCATGTGTTCTGAACTCATGAGACATGCTATTTAGTGCTTTGCTCAAAGGGTCCAGCATCAGATCTGGATGTTCGATGATCTTCTGAAAACACCTTGCCAAAGCAGGATGCACACTCGTCAGGTACTTGTACCAGAAGTTGTGCACCATGTCAAGACCTGGAGCTTTCCAGTTACTCGCTCTTTTTAAAACCGCTGAAAAATCTGAAACTGTGATGTTAGTCAGCTCCATTCCACGGTTATTGCTAGCTCTTGACTTCTCTAGTTGGAACCACGCAGAGTTTAAATTGCTTCTGTTCGCTTTCCCCCAAACAGCCGACCAATAGTTAGTCATGTCTTCGAATTGCGGCACGTTGGTGTCTTGCTGGTTGTTCTTTCAGCTGCCTGAAAGGTTCGATTTTGTTGCCTTCTTGCACTACTTTTCTTGTACCGACGCAGTCTAGCAGTAAGAACATCAAGTCTCTGCCGTTGGGCGTCTATAATCTCATCCAATATTGCTGGTGTTAAAGTCTCGATGTAACGAGGGTGGATGATTTTAGTAATATGGTGTATCAGCTTTCTGGTTCTATTTCCTTTCTTATATTGAGTCAATCGACCCAATTTGCACCTCACTTTGCTGACATTCATATCCAACCTAACCTTCCATGGTGGATCTCGATCCACACAATACACAAGAGTCTGCACTTCTAACGCAGTTAGTGTTGCGTTCAAATGCATAGGTAAATACTTGATGCTCAGGTATATAGTAATATTAGTGCACGCAGATCCTTTGTGATGTTCGTCTTGGGCAGAGAATGCCTTTTTGTTGGTTCTGCATGTCTGAACTCTAGTAAAGCATGACCAAAATTATTTTAAGGTGCTGTACTTTTTCTGGGATTTCACCGTTTGCATCAATGTTATTAATATCCGGATGTGGTTCTAGTGGATCCGGTACCTGATATTCATTGTGCCTAGCACCTGTACTTCAGCTTCAATCAGGTCTTCGTGTTCCACATTTTCCAAAGAGAGTTCATCAATACGAAGCTGATGTTCTACTTCCATTTTGATGGCAGCTATTTCAACAGACAAAAGCAATCTCTTTACAGATATTGAGCGTTTTTGGTCTGCCAGATTCTGCTCATGTATTCTTGTGGCTAGTTCTGGGTACTTAATTAAGAAGACTTGATGGTGTTCTCTCCTCACACTTTGCCCACTTTTCTCTGCCAAAAACTAAAGGCGCATAATATCTGTGTTCATATGGTATGTCAATCTTAATCGCCTTCTTGGTTGGTAAGCCTCTGCTTATGCCTCCGGTTGAATTAGGCTATCTACCTCTAGAGGATGTGGTGGGGCAGAATCATGAACAGGTTGAAGAAAACATCAATTGCCGCTGTTTGGTTGTGTGACGCGGCTTCCTCTAACTTATGTTCATTGCAGTCGTTTTCCCACGTCAAATCAACCCATTGTTTAATCTCCATCGCTCGACCTTCTGAGATGGGTAGGTTATTCCTGATATCCTTCACCTAAGCGAAAAGATCTCATAGTGTGCCTTTTTTTATATGAGGATATTTTGCAGCAAATTTTTTCCTAAAATTTTTTCCTTTTTCGTTTTTGATTTGAAATTTTGCACTTTTATAGTAGAGAAGCACCAATTCCTCTTTTATTGTGGTATCCCACGGTATTTTTGTTGAGATGGTTGGCTGCAGATATCTAGCGTTAGCGAAAGCATCTTTAGCAAGCACACTTGATATTCCACTGCTTACCGTTTGTCGTAGATGTTCTTGCTGACCAGCTGTTTGATTACAAAATTATTATCTCGTAGTGAGATCTGCTTGACCACCTCGCAGCTCACCATCACCATTATCCCACATGATGTGGCCCCCAGTGGTGGCTCTAGGAGCGCTCCGACTCTCCTCGGGAAGCGACAAGCATTTCAAATTATTTAATATGCTCTCCATGATAATGTATGGGTTTCAGTGTTCCTCTTAGTCCCTTTCGTCTTCGTTCTATGCCTGTCTGGCATGGGAAGCTCTGTTAGTAGCAGTGCTACCGCCAAAATAACGGTCAAAGTCATGAGAGGAAAGCTCAAGCCCTACCATGACGCCAATGCGTAAACACCTTCGGTAGAAGGTACATTATCATTATTTTTTATAGAGAAGTTGTAGGCTGTGGAAGCTACAATCATGGTTCCTTAAAGCAACCAATCCCTGCCTATCTGTAACGTGTACGTCATCCACTTATGCTCCTTCTGTCCTAGAAGGTAAGTTAGAGCGGGAAATTTACGCGAGATAACATCGTGCAAGTCTGTTCCTTGGAGTCAGGTCTCTAGCCGCGGATGACCTTACGCGGCAGACGGGACAGTAGGATATGAAGTTTTCACCTCTGGACACCTTTTTAGAGCTATAAATCTTTGTAGAATCTTATTAGGAACAGTGTTGACGAACCAGATGAAGTGATCCCAGAAGAACAGCCTTTTGCCTTGATACAGTCTGCTCAGCTCGAAAAGAAGTGCTTGTTATTTCGCCCATTTTTCTTCTCCCCTTGCCGTGATATTACCATCGGCTGGTGATGAGAATTCAATCACGTAAATTCTCTTCGTCTTCAGATCTTGGAGGACAATATCAGGTTTCGTAGCACTGATACGTTGAGTGGTGAAGAATGCCCAGTAAAAAGAAACAAATTGAGGCGACTTGAGATGAATTTGTTGGAGCCTTCGTGAATCTCGCTTTGCGACAATCTCGAATTGGAGCAAGTCGTGAATTCTCGTAAATTCAGTGTCAGTCAATTCATTTTAAATCGCGAGATTTAAAGTCAAGCTCCAATTCGCCTGAATTCGTAAGCGTGATTGAAGTTAAAGGCTGGCCTATTCAATCGAATTCGTAAGCTATAACCAACGCGCTGGGCATAAAGGATCCATTGTAAATAAATATCAATGAGTCCCGTAGTTCAGTGGTCGCCCTCTGGACTTATACACTTGGCATCGCTGGTTCGAGTCTCGAGGCATGCAATTTTTATCAATTTTTTTCGAAATGACCTTGACCGCGAATTAAAACGAATTAAAAGGCATTCAATTCGCGCTGGGTCAATTCGTTTAAACGAATCAGAAAGCGGAATTCGGGCGCATTTAAAAATGTTTATTCGCCGAAATTCGCCCCAATTAGTTTCTTTTTACTGGGTAAGAAATTCTGGTAGATCTTACACTGATCATTTTCCAAAACGGACTCGAGTTCCCCTTGGGCGTATGGCAAGATGGGCAATAGATCAACACCATACAAGTGCCTAAGATGGTAATATAACACTTTTAGAGCCGCATTGTGTCTCTCTATGTACCCGTAACGTGCATACTTTTAGCATCCACTGAGAACATGTCCAAGTGTTTCTGGCACTTGCTTGCACGCTCAACAGTTGGTATCGCCTACAGGTACATTCATTATGCACTCGCGTTAAAGTAAGGTGTCTATAACGCTGTCTTGACAGGCAAAAAGAAATCCATCAGTCTCCGATCTCAATCCAGCAGAGTTGAGAAACCTGTTGGACAGATCCATCGAGAGCTCTTCTCTACGTATGATGCCGTAGAATTTACCGTATAATGTTTCATGAGAAGTCGTAGGCTCCGAAAGCTACGATCATGGTGGAACGTGTACGGCATCCACTTCTGCTCCTTCTATCCTAGAAGGTAAGCAAGAGCGGGAAATTTACGCGTGATAACATCGTGCAACAATCTTCCTTGGAGTCAGGTCACGCGGATCACCTTACGTGGCAAACAAATTATTATTATTATTATTGTACCGTTGATCCAAATCCCATTTGAATTAAGGAATTCATATGAGACAAGTGAGAAAGGGAAGACCAAAAGGTGGTGTGAAGGGGAGGTATACGTTTTAGATCAATCTATGGAATTACTGTGATGCTCATTTACCCTACAAAAAGTGTCACATTGAAACGTATTCAAAAGTATTGCATTTTGAATGCGAGGTTGTCGAAAAGCAGATTTCCAGATACTATCTCATGAATGCGATTCAATACTTAGCAATCGCTTATTTTCTGCTTCGAATTCAATCGCATTCAATAGCATTGAGACAAATTCTGCTTCGCATTCAATCGCATTCTATAGCATTGAAACATATTAGAACTCTCGCATTAACACGTATTGAACGCGAAATCTCTCACTTCGTATTCAGACGTATTCAAGATTTAGACGTTATATGCGCACTCTCACATTAAAAAGTATTGGGCTACGGTCCCAATCCGAGGTTGTCGCAAAGCAGATTTCCGGAGAACATCTCGTGAATGCGAAGCAATACTTTTTAATTTGACGTTTTTTGCAGGGTAAGTAACACGTTCGTTCTACAACACCGCTCTGGCAATTGACAGATAATCCCGTATTAAGATTTGTACTCTTTATTCTGATCACATTCACCATACATCTTCTGATACAAGCTCTTGGTTTTCTTTGGATTTTTATTTCTTGTCGCCTTCGTGTCTCATTCATACATTCTCATCATTCTTTCATCGGTCTGCCTCTGAGTACGCTACCATTCACTTCACCTACATATACTTTGGAGGCCCTGGAAATACCATCAAGCCCATAGTCCGAGCCATGCCCGAAACCGCAATTCAATCCAGATTCCAGTGTATTCAGTCTGCTCAACATTATTTACAAGCCATCGACTCATTCTGCCGTAACAACCGTATCATCTGCAAGTGCCAACCCATGTACCTTCACAGTTCTGAAACCCACAACTTTTTCTTCGAAGAAGGCCATTCTTAGACACCCATGAATTGTTGAATCTAAATTTTAAATGTTCTGGAACAATATAATTTTCAAGTTTAGATAGTGAGTGCGTTAAATTGGAAATATGTTTCCTGGCTGTCAATGTGTACATATTGGCCACACGATGCTTTTTATAACACATGCATGATTTCAGCAGTTTAACATGTTTGTAATACGGGGCTATAGTAGTGCTTTTCGAACAATGAAAAAAGAGGGAGAAAGGATTAGATCATTAATAACATCTTCATGAAGATTTTAAATTGAGTAAAAATGTAACTTTATTGAAATTGGGTTTCATTGAAAAATTTTGTTTGCAATTTAGTTTCGGCCTAAGAAGAGAAATTTGCATTCTTATAAAATAAAAAATTAAATGTTAAATGTGAGTATATACATAGATCAGATTCCATAATTACAAGATTGCACAAGGATTGCATACAATTTAAAAAACTTACAAGCAGTCATCCACCACTCCATTCAAGATTTTTTATAACACCCCCATGATTTCGGCCCTTTTTCATGCCTGTGGAGCGCGCTCACAATCTCGTTTTTCGAGCGGTGTGAGTAGAAAGTAGTTTCTACTCTGCAGCTTCGAAACACGAAATTGCGGAATCGACCCACAGGTATGAAAAGTGCCTAAATCTTAGGTGATGTTGAAAAAAGTATCGCGTGTAACTTGGGGGAGATCTTTTTGTTTCTACGAGGAGGGAAATGTTTAAAGGACGAGTCGTAAAAACAGAAAGATCTTCCCTAGTTATAGAATATATTGACCTGTAACTAGCTACACATATTTATACATGAGTTATGTATTATTGAATATTATATTAATCTTGTACATACCTCTTTTAGTGCATGATATTTGTGTATTGAGGTTATCTCGCTCGTCGTTTTTTACATGGCGCAGACTTTGAAAATAAATTAGGCGGGTAATTCGTAATTTAGGAAAAAAATTCAAATTTGTTTTCCAGATATTGCACTGAACCATGAAAAGCTAAATGGTGCTAAGTCCACGTTTGACAGAATTATAGGATAACAAAAAGTCCTAAGCGACCTCTCTGCTTGGCATCCAAATTTTCCTTATTTCAAGATGTTGTTAAAATCGCAAGGTTTCGTTCTGGATTTGAATCCTCCTCAGGCGGTGTTATTGTCGCTGGTTGAGTAAAGGGCCTCCACATTTTAACCCTAAACGCGGCCCTGGAAATAATAAAAAGTCCTAAGCGGCCTCTCTGGCCTAAATCTAAATTTTCTTTATTCCAAGATGTTGTTGAAATTACGACGAAATAAAGAAAATTTGAATCTTTCTCTAGTCAGGGGGTGTGGGGGATCCATCCGATTTCAAAAATCGATTTTGCAATTGGAATCAATTAAGATCAATTCACTGCAGAGCCTCCTTAAATCGTTTTAGCTGCAAATTGTCACTTCAAAATTTTCAATTCACACAGTTGGAGATTTTTTTTTGCAGGGCGTGAAAAGTAATATAATCTTCAGATATCCTATTCGCCCGAATTCAGCGAAAAATTTTAAGGGAACTAATGCATTTCAAGGCGTCAGCAGGAATTAATTTCACTGACAGGCAATTCATTTTAATTCGCGAGATTTTAAGTCAAGCTCCAATTCGCTTGGATTCTTCAGCGCAAACACTGTTAAAGCCTGGCCTATTCAATCGAATTCGTAAGATATAATAACAAGCTGGCCATAAGGGATCCATTGTAAATATTTATCTATGAGTTCGGTGGCTCAGTGGTCGCCCTCTGAACTTTTACACTTGGCATGCAATTTTTATTAATTTTTTCGAAATGACCTTGACCACAAATTAAGGCGGATTGACACGCATTCAACTCGTGCTGGCTCAATTTGTTTCTACAAATCTACTGGATTATATTGATCGAGATAATATTGAAATATTACAACAAGATCCCAATTACTATAAAAGATGTTTTGCTCAAATCATATTTATTAATAAAGAAGGAAACAATAGTTTGAATAAAATTAAGGATTTAGAACACTATAATCCAGCATACAAAATAGACTGCTTGAATTTCTTTTGTAACTTCCAGGGGAATGTGGGGCAAAACGGGGTAGATGGGCCATATGGGATATCTTGACTGACGGAAACCTACTACTGCTATATGTTTTTCGATTTATGAGAGTCTTATGTGGAGTCATAAAAGGCAGTCGGACGTTACATACTTCTTAGTGTGAACATTTTTTTCCTTAGAAGAAATGTAAAAAAATGTTGCGATTTCGCTTACGATTATTGAGATGCTTATTTGCTCCAGAAGTGTGAATTCCTGAATGAAATCTAAATTAAAGCAATTAGTCTAAATTAAAGATAACCTTATTAGATGTGGCTTGAGACATTGAAAAATTATCTAGCGCGTTTTAGATTTGAGTCACACCATGTTTTGTGAAAGTGCGCATGTGGGGCGAGACGGGGAACCGACAGTGGTGAAAGACCATTCCGCCTTACAAACAATCGAATTTTTCCAGTTTTGTGCAATTTTTCAATTGTAAGTTTTAAAACACAAAGATTCGAAGTTGATCAATTTTTTAATCAAGAAATTAACATTTTTAGCTCTATTTTTTTTTTAAATAAAAAATTGGAATTTCGTCAATTTTTCAATCTAATTTTTTGTTATCTTTCCTATATTCTTGAAATTAAATAAAGCTTAGAATTTCACATCCAGTCAACTAATTTAATTTCGTTATACTTTTTGTCTCTTTTTCTAAATTAACTCAATTTGGTACCCCACTCTGCCCTAGCGATAGGACAAAACGGAGTATTTCGTATTTTTTAAACAAAACAAAATGAAACGAATAACTTTTTCCGAATTAATTTTAAAATAATCAGAGTTTTCACACTACTACTTGAATAAATGCTTTATTCTTTACCAAAAGGAAGTTTTGATTCATACAATTGGTTGAAATCAGTAAGGGGAGAATTAAATTAAGTATCCCGCATCGCCCCACCTTGTCCTGTAACAAAAATTATCACAATAAAAATTGATTTCAAATTTTAATTTTCAAAACAGTTATTTTTTCAATTTCTAAAAAATATCATGTATGATGCCTCTGCAAAAATATATTATACCATCTGTTCTCATGTATATGTCGTAGGCATTTAGCCGAATACACCATTTAGCCTAATGCCTGGTGAACAATGTGCCAAAACTCGGGAAATAGACGAATCTACCTGCGTGGTCCTTTCTTTCGGCTAATTCCCTGATGAATCCAAGGTGGCATTTAGCCGTCTACATGCACTGACGGCTAAATGCCCAAAGAAACTTGGGCAATGCGACGAATTTAATTTAAAATCAATAACGTTACATTTGATAATAGATTTAATGCTTTCACGATGATTCATTATGATAAATTTAAATTTAAAATTTTAAAAATTTAAAATTTAAAGCTTTTTCGGGTTTCAACCGTGTGCAAAACTACGAGCTTGCCGACGTTTCGTAAACGTCGGCACTCAAAAAAACAAGTCAACACAAACCACTAAAGAAAGAGAGAGAAATAAGACCATAATCCTACCCTGCATTAAAGGTATCACAGAACAAATGCGAAGAATCCTCAACAAACACAACATCCAAACCATATTTAAACCACCTGCAAAAATAGGACAACTTCTAAACAATCCTAAAGATAAAAAGGCACCTCTCAGTGATCCGGGAGTATATAAAATCCCTTGTTCTTGTGGCAAAGTCTATATTGGAGAAACCGGGAGGGCGGTGAGTCAACGTGTAAAGGAACATGAGAGTAAAGTCAGGCTAAAACATTTCACGCAATCAGCACTAGCTGAGCATCATATTGAAACAGGGCATAGCATTTTGTTTGACAAAACAACCGTCATCGCAAAAACGCAAAATATTTTTCCAAGAAAACATAGACAAGCAATCGAAATCTTAAAACACCCCAATAACATCAATAGGGACAATTGATATAATACCAATCCGATTTGGCTTTCCGTCCTCCCGGGTTTTTAAAAAAGGACTTGATTGGCCAATCAAGTCCGAGCAGTCCCTACCATGGGGCGCTCTGGCCAATCACAGGCATCGTAGAGAATATATGTAAGAACAACATAACCTGAAACTTAAGTTTCAGGTCAGCCCTGAAGAAGTGAACTGCAATGTTCACGAAACGTCGGCAAGCTCGTAGTTTTGCACACGATTGAAACCCGAAAAAGCTTTAAATTTAAAATTTTTTAAATTTAAATTTATCAACGTTACATTTACTTCAAATCAGAAAAATGCTAAATCTATTGTGTCGGTTTATTATAAAAATGATGGAAGGAAAGAGGTAAAGAATATTTTTTAAATACATAAAATTATTTTTATTACCTTATGATACATTCACTGTTATTACCAGAGATATTTTTTATCTGAAGTTGGATAAAACCGTTGCAAAGCATTGTTAACTACAATTATCCGACGGTGGATAATATTTATCGGGAGTCGTATAAAAATTATCCGATATTAGATAATTGTAGTGACCAAAACCATTAATTTTTTACAAAGGGCTGTTCACTCTCTAGTTGAGACTCGAGTGATCGAATACTCCATGCGACTCGGCTGAACTCTAGCGACTCTAACGACTCGCGGTCGCGTGCGCTTTGGAGTTACCGTGTCATTTTTAAGATTCAAGAAAGATCATTTGAGAGATAAATGTTTCATAACATCCAAATTTTGTTGAAGGAATTCTATCATTTACGTTGTTTTATATACATAAAATCATTTTTATTGCCTTGTAATACGTTAACTTTTAGTTTACATTAACACTCACAGTTGATAATTTTGACTCTTGGATTTTAAATTTATAGTTTCTAATCAGTCTAAGAATAATATAATCGGAATGTGATTGGGATTTCAAGTAAATGTAACGTTATTTATTTAAAGTGAAGTTCGTCTGATTTCCAGGTTATTTGATCGAAAATTCAACTATTTTGTAGAGAAATAATATATTTAGGTCTTTTTATAGTAAATTCATATTTTTTTGGTAAAAAAATCATATTTTTTTGTTGAAAATTACCTTTTTTGTTTTCAATTGCTGTAAGAATATTCGTCTTTCTTACTTGAAAATTCAACGGTTTAGTTGAAAATTCAATTTTTTCATTGAAAATTCGTCTCTTTTGCTTGCTAATCCATCTTTCTTGTTTGAAAATCCATCTTTTTGGTTGAAAATTCAACTAATTGGTTGAAAATTCATGTATTTTGTTGAAAATTCGTATTTTTTGTAGAAAATTTATATTCTTGATTCAGAATTGATGTTTTTGGTTAAAAAATCGTCTATTTTATTGAAAATTTATCTCTTTTGGGAGAAATTTTATCTTTCTTGCTTAAAAATTCAACTTTTTGGTTATGATTGAACTACTTGGTAGAAAGTTTATTTGGTTAAAGATTCCGAATTTTGGTCGCAAATTTAATTTTTTGTTTTGAAAATTCAACTATTTTGTTTACAATTCTTTTTTTTTTTTTTTTGAAAATTAAAGGTTTTAACCGAAAATTAAAGTACACTCAAACTGTGAGCTAAGCCGCTTTTCGGGCATTGCTTCCCTTGGCCATCAGCATATTTTAGAGGAATCCAAACGTAAACAGGCAGGGTCGCATGAACGCTTTCCGTTGGATTGCGAGACATGGCGCAACCTGATGCAAGTAACGCGCTTGTTTGTCACGCTTGAGTGAGCACCGCCACCCTTACTCCGCGCATCACATTCCGAGGCCACCACTTCTAGGAATAGCATGTAGTGAGGGTCCTTAACTCAGAGTTTGAGTGTATTCAATTCTTGGGTGACAGTTTACCATTTTTGGACAAAAATTCATTTTATTTTATTTTATTTGGAAAGGGGGGGAGGGGGGGGGGGGGGGGGTTGAAGGAGTCAGTCAGTGGGTGAAGCGAAGAAGAGATAGAGGAGAGGAAGCGTATTTTCCGACAAATCCTGTTACTTTTGCGAATTCACACCGTGCTATAAGAAGTTATCACTTCAAAAATATCTCTAGGAATAACAGTGAATGTATCATAAGGTAATAAAAATAATTTTATGTATTTTAAAAAGATTCCTCACATTTTTTCTTCCTTCCTTTTTATAATCCGACCAATAGATGTAGCATTTTTCAGATTTGAAGTAAATGTAACGTTATTGATTTAAAATGAAATTCGTCTCATTGCACAGGTTGCTTTGGGCATTTAGCCGTCAGTGCATGCAGGCGGCTAAAAGCCACCTAGGATTAACCAGGGAATTAGCCGGAAGAAGTTATGACGTATGCAGGTCGATTTGTCTATTTAGCGGCATTTGATCTATTGCCTAGGCATTCATCTAAAAACCGTTTATCTCCTCGATTTGACTGTAGAATGAATGTCAGTGTTGAACAGCGCTAAGCGCAAGTTACTTGCCCTCGGACAATTTTAATTATACTTTTTATAACAAAATCTTCAAAAACTAATAGTTACAACGCACTGACAACATCATTTTTACACATTTAGAAATATTTATAATATAAAACACAATAGTAACTCCAATACCGAAACAACTTCTTTGGAAACCATTCTGACCTCAAAAATATGGTAAACATTCTATCAAATAAAACTAAATATTAACTTCATAAATGTACTAATAATCGACTCCAAAATGCTATAATAATTTTTATAACAAACAACTAGGTAATGAAATCGCCTCGTTTTTTTCTTTAAACTCCAGATGTAACTAAATGTTCATAAAACAACCACATAATATAGTTAATTAAAACTATGACATATATCAATCCTCTTTATAGAATTAATTTCCGGATGAGGATAGCGATTGGCTGTCGAAACGTCGCAAATAATATTTTAATAATATTCTTAACAATAAAGTTTGGAAGATTCTTAAAAAAGTGCAAAAAGTTTTATTTTTTTGTTTCTGAAAATTTTATTTGACGAATTACAAAAATAAATTGGAATTAATTTACATCACAGTTCTAAATTTTGTATTGTAAATAATTCTAGTTTGTCACAAAAGTGACTGCGGTTGCAATTTCGCCTAGAATTTTATTACATGAGTTTGAAAATTTATAGTCAAATGATTAATATTTCTTATTATGCAGCAATAAATAATTCCATTAGAAAGGTTGTTTTATTTTCCCTTATATAACTTCAATATAATTATTTGCAAATCGAGGTAATGTGATAACGCAATCCCAACGTTTAAGCTTTAAATTTTCGAGAGAACAAAATTGATTGCAAAGAGCAATTGCGGTAAGGTTCAGTCAATACTGACAGAGGGATTCCTAATATTTCATAACTTAACCCACATTGAGATCATGACACAATGTGTCATCTAAAGAAATTGAACAGGTCTTGGAATAAATTAAAATATCGGATGAATCGTTGTCGAATTTAGAATTGCGGATACAAATATGAGTGACTCTAGGAAAAAATTGAATGAAAGTAGCGGAAATACGGCCAGTGTTCTTCTAACTAAACAGCACGAGCATCTTCCGGATGGCCATCGAGTCAAGGTCGTTATAGTTGGATGTGGTTACAGTGGAGTGGCTTCCGGAATCGCTGTATTGTTTAAGGTTTGTCATTTCAATTTCCACGTAAAAAAGCTCAAATTTAACAAGTCTTTACTTATTATTTGACTTTTTATTTCCAAATTGTTGAACTTCGAAATGTAAGGAGACGTTCTCGAATTACAAAAACGCTATTTTCCTTTAAAAAAAAGCCGTTTTATATATGGGGCAGAATACGTCAAGTGTACCCACCTAAAATTAGTTATCTTTTTTATCAGGTTGAAACTGGGCTGAATTATAGTCCTAGCGGACGTATATTAATTCATCAAATCACAGATCCATTTATCAACCAGTTGGCTGAAGTTTTCACTTTTTCACGCATTTCTTCACATTCAATTTAGTGTAACTTTTTTTATGATGATCCGATTGGACTTTTATTATAGTGTATTGGCAAGCTCTTTTTATGTACTGGTCAAATTTAAATTTTTACGCACCCTCGAGCGTAAAAGTCTAAATTTGACCAAGAAAAAACTTCAGGCCCACTTTTTATCGTACATGATTTCAAAGAGTTTAAAAAAGTTATTTTTTAAAATAGAAATTTTTTTTGAATATGCCCAATCGGATCATCATAAAAGAAGTTACATTAACGTGAATGTGAAGAAACGCGTGAAAAAGTGAAAACTTCAGGCTCATATATATTGCCAACCGGTTGATAAATGACTTGTGGTTTGGTGAATTAATATACGTCCACTAGGACTATAATTCAACCAAGTTTCAACCTGATCAAACAAAAATTAATTTTAGGAGGGTACACTTGACGTATTCTGCCCCATATAATCAATAACAATTCTATTATTTAAAAACGTAATTTGACTCTCACCCTTCATCCTCTGCCTTACCTTCTACCCTGAACATTAATATTTTGATCTACACTGAGAAAAAAAAACCAAGCTTTGAAAGAATGAACTTACATAGTTTTGGAGCTTGTAATTTTTATATACTATTGAACCTGATAGAATTTGTATTAGGATCTGTAAGGTTCAAAGAGTTTCAATATGGCTTCCTGTCAGGAAAAAATTTGCCAGATAGAATATCTGCTGGTTTCTAAGAGGAATTTACACATCCGTAACCAATTTGGATTTCCCATTTACAAAATAAATTGGTTCCTGTTGGGATTTTACATAACTGTGTAACCAATTGTCATTTCCAAACTGAAAAAAAGTGCTCGTTTCTGTCTGGAATTTCAAAAGAAATTTTTTTAGATTTCGTAAAGTACCCACATCTGTTTGTTTTTATGAGGTTTTCACATAAACAGAACTTACTTAGATTTCCAGACTCAAATAGAGCTGGCTTCTATCTGGAATACCAAAATTAATTTTTCAGATCTCAAAGTCTATTGGTTTCTATGACGCCTATTAGGAATTCCTTACTGAATCTGCTAAAATTAGAAAAATCTATGAGTTTTACTCTGGGATTTACGTGACAAAGACCGCATTATTTCTCATAGATTTTTTTTCTATCAGGTTCAATGAGGTCTTTCGTGGAGGGTAACCCTGGCGAAAGAAATTTGTATCCAAACCAACCCGAATCAATTCGAACCAATCACAAAAAAGTTTTACATTTCGTTCGATCAAAATCTATTAAAAATTAATCCGCTTCAATCCGGTTCAATCCGAACTTCTAATGCGAACCAAATTGTCAACCCAAATCAATCCGAACTCGGATTGATATATACTGAATTTTCACTCCGAATGAATCCGAGTTCGGATTGAATTGGATTCATTCGAATTGAAAATCGGTTTAGGTCAATCAGAGTTCGGATTCATTCGGATTTTCGGGTTGGTTCAGATAGATTGGGATTAGTTTAGATAGATTCGGATTGGTTCAGATATAGATCTTGTAATGATTCGGAGTGTTTCGAAATGAATTCCTATCTGGAACTTTCGCCAGGGAAGTTACCACTACGAAGGAGCGAATATCCACTGTATTGATCGAATAAAAAGTAAATGGTCTTAAGTGGTATTACTGCACTAACATACTTCAGTTCGCGTGTCGTGATGATGTTGTATCAAGTGACACTTTGTCGTTAATCTCCGAAATTCTCGAAGACTTACATATTATTATAGTGTATGTTTAATTATATTGAGCAGGTATAATTCTCGTGAACTATGTATTTATTGTTTTTGGATTTCAAAAATCCATTTTTAGCTCACTAGTTGTGGCAAATTCCGAGACAAAGGCATCTATGCAAAGAACGCACATTGTTCGCTTGTCATCCGAGCATTATTATTTGCACATAATTAAGAAAGCACAGAAAATGAGTCTTTACGATTTCGACAACTACAAAGTGCTCTACTTGTAAACAATTATCCGAAAGGATTTTCTTTATTTTTATGCTAGGTTAGGATTCTGGCCAGGGGGATGTGGGGGATATATCTAGTTTCGAGAATCGATTTTGCAATTGGATTCAACTATAATCATTTCACTACGGACCCTATGTTTTCAATTGCAAATAATAATTTCAATATAGGTCCGTCGACTCAGCGCCACCGCGTCGTCAGGGCGAAATGAAAAATGAAAAATGCCGTATTTTTGTTGTTGAAAATTTTATGCTCAAAGAAAAATCTGTTTGCTCTTTAAACTTCCGAGATAAGGGTGGCGGCGCGGCGCCTAGCACGATGTCCACTCAGCGCCGCCAACTACGAAAACTCACTAAAAATTATTATAATGAAATAAACGATTAGGAGATATTTTTTGGCTTTTTTTTCTCTCCGAAAACATATAATACGCGTCCCAAAAAACTAGCCCTAAGTCATACATACCTACCCTTAGTGATCATAAATGTTCCAAGAGTGTCAAAACAACCTTAAACAACGTAAAGATGATTCAGAACTCTAAATCAATTACTGTACACTTGAAAATTCACCCCTTTTATCATTTCCCCCGAAAAATACCCTTCCACGTAAATTTATGTAGCGGAACTTACATATACTTATATAAAACGTATTAAAAATAATAATATTCAGAAAACACAGTTGGCAGAGACTCTTTGCTCTTTTTTTTTTTGCTCTCCGATGACATATAATACAAGTCCCAACAAACTACCCCTAAGTCATGCATACCTACCCCTCGTGATCAAAAATGTTCTAAAAGTGTAAAAATAACCTTAAACAACGTAAAAATGATTCAGAACCCTAAGTTAATACTTAAAACTTGAAAATTCACCCCTTCTATAATTTCTCCCGAAAACTTCTCTTCCACGTAAATTTATGTAACGGAACTTACCTATACTTATATAAAATGCATACAAAATAATAATATTCGGAAAAACCGGTTAGCGGAGATTTTTTTGCTATTTTTGTGCTCTGCAACGGCCAATATAAAATAATATAAAAAACTACCCCTGAGTGAAACATATCAACATCTCGTAACTGAAAATTTTCTGAAATTATGAAAACAAGTTAAAACAATATAAAGATGATTCAGACCTTTAGATTGACTAATTCCTTGTTGGTAATTTATGTCTTCTATAATTCACCCCGTAAGTATTAATTAACGTATGAATCGAATTTAATTAAATAACAAAATAACTGTACTGTAGTAGTCGAACTCTGATTTAACGTCGGTTTTGGGGCTGTCGTTGGACCTGACCTAACCTAACTGAATTTGCGTTAGCGTACCCCGCACACCACGCGCAGCTCCTGACAAGTCTACCTGCGGCGCGGCGTGAATTCTCGAAAACGGTAAATTCGGGAACGTTAAATTAGAGTTTGACTGTATCTAATTTCTTTACTACTCGAAACCAAAGAACTGGATGTTTTTGCAACATGAATCCAAAGTTCTACATTATTCTGCTACTCGAATAAAAGATGCCCTATTTATTTTCTCCTCAAAATTGTAGTACTGCATTTTTGCTACTTGAATTCGAAGGTTTAGATTCATCTACTATACGAATAATAGATTTTCAATTTTTTTGCTCCTCGAGAAAAAAGTACCGGATTTTTTTGCTGCTCGTATTTCAAATTCTATATTATTCTAATACAAGAATAATAGATCACTGACTTGTTGCTCCTCGAAAATGAAGTGTCAGATCTTTATGGCGCTCGAATAATAGATTCCAGATTTTTTGCTGCTCAAAACTGAAATACTAGATTGTTTTGCTACTTGAATTCCAAGTTCTAGATTATTTTGCTACTCGAATGATAGATTCCCGACTTTTTTTCTCCTTAATATTGAAGTAATAGATTTTGTTGCTGCTCTAATTAGAAGTTCTAGAATATTCTGCTACACGAATAATAGATTACAGTTTTTTTGCTCTCTAAAATAAAGTATCGGATTATTTTGATACTCGAATTTAAAATTCTAGATTATTCTGCTACCCGAATAATACATTCCCGATTTTTCTGCTACTCGAAAATAAAATATCGGATATCTTTCTACTGGAATT
>CAKNWT010188530.1:0-19869 GCA_932066315.1 Andricus coriarius
TACAGCCTCCTTTTTTTCCACCCTACTGGATTAAAAACGCGGCTTTCCCCTCCTCACTAATGGATTCATACCGCGGCCTCCTCCCTTTTGACGCTGCTGGATTACTACCGCGGCTTTCCCCTCCTCGCTTCTGGATTCATACCGTGGGCTCCTCCTTTTTCTCGCTGCTGGGTTAATACCGCGGCATTCCCCTCCTCGCTGCTGGATTTATACTACGGCCTCCTTTTTTCCACCCTACTTGATTAAAAACGCGGCTTTCCCCTCCACGCTGCTGGATTCATACCGCGGCCTCCTCCTTTTCCACCCTGCTGGATAAATACCGGGGAATTCCCTTCCTCGTTGCTGGATTCATATCGCGGCGTCCTCCTTTTCCACGCTGCTAGAATCATATCGCGGAATTCCCTTCTTCGCCTCTGGACTTATACCGCGGCCCCCCCCCCCCCCCCCCCACACACATTTCTCGCTACTGGATTCATACCGTGGTCTCCTCTTCCGTGCTGCTGGATTAATACCGCGGTTTCCCATCCTACTCTGCTGGCCTATAAATAAACCTTTTTACCACTTAGTTGTTATTTTTTAATACAAAAATTAAAAAATATATGTTTGGCATGCCGATGAAAATTATTTCCTATGACAGATTATCATTTTTCATGGAATTAATTTTTATCACTATCCTTTTAGTATTGCTTTGACACTTACAACTCTTAGTTTGATAACTTTCTGATGATTGCTTCTCTTAATTTTTATCGAAAATATATTTTATGTGTTTTCATGAGAAGTGTCATTCGGCACGAGGTGATAAAATTGTTGACAGGTTAGGTAGTAATTTGTATGAATTTAGGTTGTGAGCACTAAAAAGTAAGTACTACCAACCAAATAACTTTGAAATAAATAATCAAGTTCATGCCTTTTACCTACCTAACCAAATATAATTATTTGTCGTTTTTTGTCTATCACAACCACTTTATGAATAGAAAAATGATTTTGAAAAACAGTGTTGAAGTAATGTTTCCTTGATTTATATACACAATGTCCTTCGATAATTTATCTGAAATGCTTTATATATGAATATTCACGTCATACTGGATGAGTTATTATTATAATAACAGAATATTAAAGTTTCTTCCTTTCATCTTCCACATATATTATTTTTCATTCCCACTATTGAGTAATATTACAACAGGTGAAACGTCTTCATTAAAACATAACAAGTTGTCACGTTTGTACTCTTGCTTCACCCTCGGTGGTGATGAAGAATGAGAATATCAAAGCAGGCGCTTTTTTACACGTATAATATCGCACTATGTTTAATTCAGAGACAGGGGAGAGATATAAACGACCGTGTGCATATTGAGTGAGACAGATGAGATTCCCTGTGGTGACGTCCGCTGTGCACATAGTGTGGTCCAAAGATGATCCACGAAGGGCTGATACTCAGACTCTGCGGGTTCCCCAAACACAACCCAGTGGCCTTCATTCACAAAATAATCTTTACAATAAAAATACAATTAATAAAAAACAAGAATTCCTTCCAAAATGTGAGTTGTTACACATCTCAATTATGCGTATCATCACATAGAATTACATTTTAAAAATGTCTCTAACTAATAATCTCTCCCGCTAATAATACATCAAATCTGATCAGATTTTCACTTCAAAGGATCAACAACCATCAGAAAACAATTTTGGAAAATTCTTCCTTATTTTTTATTGTAAATGGCGATCACTTCCAAATACTCCAGCAGGGTCGAAGTACTCAAGTGGTCAGGAAAGAGGAGATCGCGTAACGACGTCGATATTTCGACGAAAAATTCCGCGATGCCGTATCGCTCTAAGAAATTAAATAAATGGCATCATTTGGCAAAGTTGTCCCATTAAACTGGTGCGGTATCTTCAGCAATATTACTGGGCACCGATGGCAGAAGCATCCAACCAACTGGCGCCCTCTATCTGAAGACGTTTGGCAGCCACATGTACACATACTAAGAGTCACCACCCTTGAAAGAAAAAAGTGCTACTGTTATGTTATACTGAGTGAGAGGAAGAGAGTTTGCTGGGTTTGAGGAGCTAGTGGAAGAACGCACGGGCACTCAGGCGACGTAAAGAGGACACAAGAGAAAAAGCAACCACAATATTTCGCCGCACAATCGAGGAGTTTTTGCGGGGTCGAAACTGACCACAGCGCTGGACGCAGCAATACCAGAGTTCTTGGTTTGGCGTTTTACGGAGCCATTTGAACAAGATGGTGCGTGATAATGGTACCTTATAGGGGAAAAGCAATTTCTGCCCAGACCCTGGCCCACTCTCCACAGTTCGTGCTCTCTTCTGGTTACGAGGTACCGGCGGTGCCGCTGCTACTTCGCTTCTCGCCTCTTAGCGTAACCTTTAATTTTCCGGTAATCTCTTTCCTCCCTTCGCCACCCCTTTCCTCTTCCCGTGCAATTCGTTCTATCGTTACGCCCCACGGGTGCACATTGATAAAAGTCGAGAAATCGTAATTTCGGCTTAAGCGATTCCCGCCGTCTAAGTTACATGTGTGTCTGAAAAATTATTGATGGAGAAACTCCACATCCACAATCATTTGGAATTGTACAAATTACGATTAAAAATAAGTTTATAAAATTAAACCGATAGACAAATTTTGACTTAAAGCGGGGTTTGTTCGTATTTGTAACGTCAATCTTGGAGGTTCACGCTTTGTGTGATGATCTGTGACGAAAAAGGGGAGAGGTGAAAAAAGTGTTTAAAATAGCATGACGTAGTTTTTGAAAGACCCCTTACTAGGGAAAATCGAGTGAATATTTCAGCAAAGTTTTCTTGTTTTAGAATATTGAAAAACGTACCAACTAGTATATTTTTAACCAAGTAACTAGTTGGTAGATTTTCAAATAATTCGAACTGGATAAGAAGCCAGATTGGTGCCACGATTACTGGGATTAGGATCATGATTACTGGGACAGTTATCTTACTTTAGTACTGATTTGTCTTACATCAGGTATTTTAGTGGGGTCTTGTTCGGACACCTAATCTCAACCTACCTATTTTTTTCCATCAAAATAAATTATGGTCTACTGATCGTTAAACCTCAAACCACCAGAATAGATCTTTCTGCTCGAACATAACTTCTATAGATACTGTGACGCCCACGTACTGCAAAGGGTCGTAAATTCAATCTTTTACAACCCGCGGATAACTTATTTGTCTTTTATCGACAGTATAAATATTCCAAGCATGTAAGCACTGTGTTTACATCACTTCGGCCAAAAATAAAGGATGTTAGTGCGTCAAAACAGTAAAAATGAGAAATGCGAAGCGAAACGAACTCGTGAATATATCTCTGAAGATTTAAAACGTTTTTTCGATGTCCGAATCGGATTTTGCGGATGAACTGTATCCAAAATTTGCGTAACAGTCGTTCAATGGTCGTTTCGCAGCACTGGCACCCATAGCTTGCCTGGAATCAGTGAAAACAGAAGGCGTAAAGGAGAAAAGGAATAGTGGTCGGACGATCGCCGTGGGTAATGTCCCCGGTCGCCAAAGGCACGTGACCACCACTTCATATCCCGATCGCGTATAAAGCCTCGCCGCCATAGCGCGTTTATATCCTCTTCCACTAGCCGCGATATGTCTTCGGGACCGCTTCTAGCCCCAATCCCCGTATGCGCAAGGGTCTCCTCCATTCCAGATATAAATTTTCTGATATTCGACCGTTCGTGTCGTTTGAAATGGGGCAGTTTTCTCGGGACCTAATGGTTATTGCCTTTCTCGACGGACATATTGCGTTCCATACAGTGCAATGTGTGCGGCCGATATATCAGAGCTCTTCGCTCGCCATGTTCGAGCCCCCTTACTCTCTTTTTTCCCTCTCACACCCCTTCGAACTCACCCTCCTTCTCTCGGGGATAACGCTATAGATCTGGTTTCGAAGCGGGTTTAAAACGAAAGCAGTGAACTTACATGGAAGAAAGAAAGAAAGAAGAATCAGGCTGATAGGAAGAGAAGAGATGTCGAGTACATAGTTACCGGAAATCCCTGTGCAGTACATTCCAGCCTCTAGAAGGGAAGTGGTTGAGGTGTGGCCGCGGACTTGAATTATTACAAACTGCCCGCCATTCATACTCGTGACCGTAAATCTTTTGCTACGTCAGCCCTCTCGACTCTGCGTTGGCTGCCGGCTGATGTTATTATTATGGCTTGAGCCGCGAATTGAATAACGCGATTCAACGAACTGACGAGGGGTTAAGTGATTTTCACCCCATTAACGTTGCTTGCCCGAACACGAATACCCTCGTGGGCGCTAGCTGACCTTCTGACCTCAGTGCTAACATCCACAACTCAAATGTTCCGCTTAATCTAACTCAGCACTTAAATCAACAAGATTTATAATAGATGTATTACAAGAAGCGAGTACATAAATTACGTCCAATATGTCAACAGCTTATGCAGTATGAAAATTATACGAGTACCTCCTACATCAACTAAATCACTCTAATCTAATGTGATGTTAATATCAGATAAAAGCTTCATAACTCGGTATTGTATATTCCCCGTTCTGGGCCCAATAAGCATTTTAAATGTAATTCTCTAAGAAAGAACAGTAACAAGTACTTTCTACAAAACGCCCCCTTAATTGAAGCAAAAGATCAATTGCAGAAACACAAAAAGTTTTTACCTACCAAACATAATACGCAAGGTAATGCAGCTGAGCAGCAGTTACATATCCGTACCTGACAATTACCGCATGTAAAATCCTCCCATTTCCCGACCCATTTGCCTGCTATAAATTTTTATGAAAAAAAGTGGGGGAAATAGTAGATAAATACAGCCATTATCTTAATATTCGTGGTTTACTTAAAGTGGGCCACTAACAAGAACCATGAACGAAAAACACTGTAATAGTTTCCAAGCATATCATCTTCATAAACAATTTTCCATAATTACCCATCTTTTGAAATTGATTACGTTTTCGAAATTATTATTTTTAACTTTTGAAATCAAGTTCTTTGACTAAAAAGAATGTTCGAGGATAAACGCAGATCCCTGGTCAGGCTAAACTACGCAAGATCTCCCTTCGCTTGGATATGAGGGTGTACGAATGCAGAGCACGTATCGACAACCTGATCACCGTGTCCCGTTCTAGAAAGAAAGAGGAAAGTAGAAAAGACCGTTTCGGCTCAGCCAACCACCATGGTTTTACAACGGTCAGCGTTCTCTGATGTCGAACAAATCTCGTCGACAGCTCGCAGTCCAATTTAACTAAATCCTTTCCCGCTCTTTCTCCTTTTCTTTTCTCGATTCGTTTTTCTCCCTCTCCATTGCCAAAGAACCCATATGCGGAGATAAGATTGGAAAAGTTGTATGAGAGTCAACTTTAACAGCTATATAACCATTACGCTGCCGATAAAGTAGAATCTGGTGTCTTAACGTCCTGGAACGAAATTCTGGATATAGCATCATATATTCTTATATAGAATTTAACACAGCGCTGTGAACAGAGAGCTTAGAAACGAGCATAAAAGGTGATTTTATCGTGACCGTTGCTTCGTGTAGTAATCGACTGTTTTGTGTATTGAGCATCAATGCCGATATTACCGATTCAAACTGTCATGAAACCAAGGAAGCCTAACGGAATCGGGAATTTCGATGTACTCCATAAGCATTTACAATTGTCTATCGAATTGATGAACTTGGGATCCGACTACCGTAAATCATAGAGAAATCTCTGTTAGCAAAATGCATGTTATTTTAAGTTGCTCAAGTAAAAAAATCCCACTACTATCCAGTTAAGATTTCAAATTAAAGCTCACTAAAGTTGCGGATATAAGAAAAATTAGGACTAAAATACTGAGTTTTCTTGAAATAGTATACAAGTATAAAACTGGGGGCAAAGGCACTAAAAAACCTACATTTTATACCATTTTTAAATTTTTTTTGCAAATTTTAGAGGGCTGACGTGCCAAAAATTACTTTAGAAATAGTACTAAGGTTCAAAGAAGTTTAGACCTTCCTCCTGTTTAGGCAGGACTTTTTTAAACAAACCACTATAAATGTCTGGATGGTTTTTTGAGAATTCAGTCCTATTTCAGAAGTACTTTTTGGGACACAAATTCTATGAACACTTAAAAGTAATGTTTGAAAAAATGCAACCCTATAGTGCATACTTTTGTCCCAAATATGATTTTCACGACAGGACGGTCATTGAACTTTTTCAGGACAAGAATACGAAATTGTACCAATTTCGAGAAAAATTAAGTGTCTTGCTAAAACAGGACGGATTTTAAACTTTTTTAGTATTCTAGTCCGATTTAAGCAGTACCTTTCCAACAAAATAAATCCTATTACCCCTTGTGAATATTTTGAGGAAAATTAAGTGTCACATTATCGGTATTTTCGTCCTAAAAATAAATTATGACTTGCAAAAGTAAGAAAAAAAGTGGGGCTCTTCTAGTACTGTTATCATACAAAAAAGTTCTGCTGAAATAGTACACATTTTGTAAACTGTCTTCGTACTTTAACTCTATTACCACAGTACCTTTCTGAAATGTGAATCTCATGAGCACTTGGAAGAAAGTAAAAAAAAGTAAATGGAACTTGTTATATTTCTTCTTTTAATATTGAATAAATAAATAAGTGGGACTTTTCTTGTAGCTTTGCCTTAATAAAGTCATGCAGTAACATAATGTACACTTGGACCCCGATTTAGTAACCCACGGTTTATTATTTCCTAGAATTGCTGGCCCGCGCAGTTTCTCAACGCGCAGGGCGAGAGATGGTTGCGACTCTCGCCTCGGAAGGGCCGCAGTGCGCGAGTACTCAGTCGAGTATATTGCGCAATATTATTAATTTCAATTAGAAACGGTTCAGGCGGCCCTGACTGTTGAGGTTTCGATTCCGCAGATTCAGTAACAAGGATATTTGCAGGCAACTCCTGACACTGTTAATAAATCGGGGTCCGAGTGTATTTAGAACACTCTGTGTACCTCAGTTTCATTTCAGCAGGACCTTTTGAAAACGTAATTCCAAGAATATATGTTAAAGATTACTTATTAGTTTCATACCTAGTATTTAAGTAGGCCTTTTTCTGAAACCCTACTCGGATTCCATTGGCACTTTTCTTTCACGCAGATTTCAGGACTAGGTATAACCTTTTTTATTTGAGCAACAGACTTAATCATTACCTTTTCGCTTTAATGCTACTCTTTGTTTCCACATAGTTTTCCAACAATAGGGATTCCCACGTCATGTTTTAAAACTAAGGGCTACATTTATTGACTATTGAGAGTCGTCATAATGTAATGAAAAATTGTGAAATTGTGTTGTGTACTTTGTAGGAGGGAACACTCGCTGTTTATCTCAACCGATGATTTTTAAAATCCTATTTAACCCCGAAATTGTGAAAAAGGGAAATGCAATAGTCTCCTGTTATACTCACTCTGTACGAATTACGTGAACCAAAATAGGTATCACTAAAAAGAAATGATCTAACTTGTTGCATATTACTATTGCTTTATCTCATAAGTGTCAAAGAAAATATTAGTGGAAAAATTCTTCCTTTAGAAAAATGTATTGCCTAAATAGACTTTTATTAACATAAAAATGTTACATAATGAAAGTAAACTTATGTTCTACTTACGTAAAAATATATGTGATTTTGAACAAAACAAGAATAAATTTAAAAAATAATGTTATGTGTGACTGCCAAAACAAGACTAGTATTTACGAATGCAGTTTTTTATGGCCACTTTAAAAACACAATTTCAATAATTTAACTTTTTTCACACGTAGACTATCTCCTCCCATACAAAACATGTAACCTTCAGTTCTGCAGTTCCGACTCGTGCGCTGTCAGTCATTTCTAAATTTCCATTTGGAAATTGCACACAGTTAATTGACAGCTGAGAGTCGGTCATTAACTACAGAAAAAAGGGACCGTCAACAAACTTTCGTTTTATTTCAGTCTTCATGAGACAAAACAATACACACATTGCAGTTTTGTTTCGTCTCAGACAGGAGCACAATTGGTTTTCTTAGCAAATAGTATAAAATTACACAAAATTCAAGCAACGTTAGAAATTTCGCACAAAAAACAATTCAATTCTTATTTTATTATTGAAAATTGCATGTAGATTAAGAGATTTAAACTATTCGAGCTCTGAGGACAAAAATAAAATAAGAAGAGACTTTTGTATCGTGCTAAAGACTGAAATAAAACAAAAGTAATTTTGATGAATATTTTGAATGAAGTGCTCATAATCAACAAACTCCCTATTTTATTATTCTATAAAGTGGTGTCAAGGTGATATCTCTCACAATTCATGAAATCAATGCACTCCAGACTGCATTAAGAGATGCGTGTGTACGATTGGAACATAGGGGTTAGGAGTCCGGGTAATGCATGTTTGTGCTGCAGGCAACACTAACCATAACTTACCTATGGGAGTGACAGCTTGCATAATACGCGCGAAATTGGTTTTATAAGACGACGCCAAGCACTGCTTCACAGCAGTGCCATAAACGTTCCGAATAAATTACGACCCACTGGCGTAATAACATGAGGAAAAGAAAGCTTCTCTTACACCGGAAATTGAAAGCCTTCTTAAGAAAAGTCTCTAACAATATATATTTCCCAAATTTGTATTAGGCGTTAAAAAAAATGGCAGAGAGAAAAAAAGGCGAAAAAAACAACCGTGAACTGACTTCCCCAGGGCATCCCTCATTCGGAAGGAACTTCTCCTCCCCAGGTATAATAGCGCACGTTATTGTTTTATTGCGGTCCATAAACAATCCAACCGCATGCGGTAGAAGTAGGAACAAGTAGAGGCCAGGATGATATAGCGAGACTCGTAAATTTTTTAACTTATCGTGGATTAGATAATACCATCCGAGCGTAAATTTACCACAACAAAACCGTTTCCTCTTAAAGCGTGCCCAGGGTCACGATTTCCACGAATCAGTATAACTCTCGACTCGAAAGTCATTCATAGATTTGATATTTTCAGGATTAAACCACTTTGTATTTAATATGTGAAACATATTTGACCCTTGACATATCGCTTCAATGTTGCTCTTAGTTCCTATAGTTTTCCAAAAACAGAAAATACCACATTATATTTTAAATCTAAAGGGTAATTTTACCGGAAAAGAGCAATTGTGCATGAAAATGGGTAGTTATAAAGCCTTAAGATAATCTCATAATCTACTTTTCAAAATGGGACAACTTTCAAATCAAAATAAAACCTGCATAAAGTTTTATTTGAATGCGAGAAGTTTTTCCATAAAAACTGAAGTAACATTGAAATTTTAAGAGAAATCGTTTACCGATACGAGGTACTAAAGTGCTTAAAAGTGATCGATTTATTATTATAGGTTACTGATCGATTTGAGGGTACCCAAGCTTGCAGGAATCAGGCTTCGACGTATCGTGGGTAAGTAGCTAACATTACGAGGAACGTTGTAAGTCCGCCTGGGAACGGCGGAATTATTCAAATCCCTTGAAGGCATCCAGTGGATGGCGTCGTCAACAAGTGCGTCCAAAGAGTCATCGCCGACGTCCTGGCTGTCTTCCTTCTCGACATAGTTGTCTCCAGTCCTTTTGAAGAGGAGGGTATGCACACGAAGGCGGCTGCCAATAAATTGGCGCCGATATCGCCGCCAATTTCCTGAACGTGTTTAAGATGTAGCCTGCTGAGCTCCAGTGGCGCCTCAGGCTCGTAATATACGGTTCGACCATACCGGTCGGCTTGATAGATACCAGCTCCTCCAGTGACGCATATACAATTTACGTCCCCTGAGGGAAAAAATCGGTCTAACTTAAGAGTTACCTTTCATGCATCAACCATAATTTACTCTTCAAAAGTATTAATTTTCAGAGACGGCGCACGATGCTATTTTCTGCCACAGTTAATTCTATTTGTAACAGGACGTAAAGTCAGTAATTGACGTGATGCCATTTAAAGTGTTGGTAATTTCGTAAATGACTGTTGCTTTAAAAAATCTGTGCATGCGTTCTAAACTACGACTCAAGACAGATTAATGTGAAAACATCTTCGATAATCGTAGACTTAATCTTAAATCTTACATTAAAGGTATCAATCGTAAGATTTTATGAATTTGATGTCAATGAGATATAACACGAAAGAAAAATGCTGAAGATAATTTTTTAGATTCTTACGCTTTGAATATTTTGAAAACAGTTTTCAAGAAGAGTTGTGTATCAATTTCAAATAAATTTGACTTAATCAAGTAATTAATGGTACTTGGTGCATCTAGTTGTGTGAAAAGCAAGGCGCAAACTCGACGGCTATCCCTATGGACAGGCGAACATCAGCAAGCTTCGTCAGTTGCGGCGGCGATTTTAATGTGCTGCGTGATTCTGAGCCGGTGAGGCCTCCTAATAACCAGTCGCTCACACGTTTGCTGCCCTCTCTTCGTCCTGGCAGCAACCCACCGAACTGTGGCATGTCGGCTTCTCATCAATCTTGTTAAATTACCCGCCCAGCCAGGAGTCGTTCTCTCGCTCGTGGATTGATAAATTGCCTGATCCCGTCTCCCACAGACACGTAACGCTCGACGTTGCGTCCTCGAAACCGAAACGCGGCAGAGAAAATCAAATTAACGTGTTCACCAATGCCATCATCGTTACTGCAGGGGGTCTCGGTGTCTTGCAAGGCTGATCGAATCAAAGAGAGTCGACGTCAAGACTCTTTCAATAAACATATTAATCTTCTGCCTCGCAATATTCGCAACAGGTGCAGTTGTTCAACATTTTTTAAATGGAAAATTGTCAGAAATCTTCAGGCTATGATTGCGTTAAAAAATAATTTAACAATTAAATCTAATGCCAAAGTCCTATTCGTTCATGTTAGCGTATGTTTATGATAAATCGGTACGATTTTAATGTAAACGCTTCCTTCCTATTATGAGCAATTCTTTCTCTGCCCTTAAAGACCGCATTAATCGTTCATTTCCGAGAAGGTCCGGAGCCATTCAGAAAAGTCGCTAAGATAGTTCCGTGGATTCCGGACTTTTATCAGCTTCGACTTTAGAGAAACGAGTGATTCCCCGAAGGCTCGTTATAATGAATGTGTGCGCGTGCAGTGCATTCACTATTTCTCGGGCTATCCAGGTCGGGCTGCCGGCATCTCATCTTAAACTTAAACCCCGACTATATTCTCCCTATCCGGTCCCATCGCGCCAGGTTATCGTGTCTCATGTCTCGCGATGAAGATAACCATCGGCTCGTTACACCTCGCGGCGAACGAGTAACCCGCCACGGAAAAGGAGGCATCGCCACCTAGTCGGATCACGAAACCAGATAGAAAGAAGGCCAGCTTAAGCCGACTCTGATAGTGTCTCTAAGCTCATGAACAAAAGTACCCCATGACCACCACCATTCGAAGCTAATAGTCAAGCTGCGGCTTTAACGGCTGCCACATGCAGTCCGAACGCTTTGCTGACCAAAGTAATCCTTAAATACGAATGAGAAAATCCATTGGATTAAGAGAAGCAGAATGGCTTTGTTTGCCCTCAATGAAAACAACAATTGCATTATGCTCAAAAAGCGTAAATGCCAAAAAACACTTCTTATTTAAAAAAAGAAATAATATTAATATTATATTTAACAAACAAGAAGATAGCACCAAATTCTGAACACGCGTAATCTGTCTGGTCATAACCGGAATTGACCACTTGCGTCCTACGATGTCAAACAAAATTTACAAGCGTCGGGGGAATATCTTCCAGCAACTTGTACGCTATTCGCTTTTTAAACATAGTTAAATTGTTTTGACATATTTTTGATGAGCAGAGACTTCGATACGAAGAGTTAAGCCGGATTTAGACCGTTAAATGCGCTGGGTGACTAAAAGTGAGGCCCATTGAGTATCTAGTCTTTCAAGTTGAAGCTAGCCGCAGGCTTAAGGTGCGTGAATAGAGACAATGTGTGCGATGAGAAATCTTTTTAAATCTTTCATACTTAAGGAAAATCTTTTGACATCCTTTTAAAAAATGTGTAAGTCTCAAAATATTTCTTGAAATCTTTGACACTTATGTGAATTCTTTTGAAATATTTTTAAATCTTTGAAACCTTTTGAAATAATTGAAATCTTTTGAAAGCTTTGAAATCTTTCGAAATCTTTGCGAAATTTTCTGAAATATCCAAAAATATCTTCAAATGTTTGAAAAATCTTTAAAACTTACGTAAATTCTTTTGAAATATTTTGCAATGTTTGACAGAGTTTTATTTATTCTATGCTTTTGTAAAATTTTATTTCAAGTTAACGCGGGCTTGCAATCATTCGCAATCTTTGTGAAACCTTTTAAAAATTTCACAAAGATTTATTTATTCTTTGATTCAGGTAAGAATTTAGTTTAATTTAACGATTATCGAATATGTTTACACATAAATCTGTCATGGGTCGTAGTTTAGGATGGATGCATAAATTTTCTCTTGCAGATTTAGAATTGAGAACATAAGAAGATAAAAAATGTATATGTTAAAACATTTTTAATCAGGCAGTTGTACAAAATGATATATTTAAAATTAAAAGGGTTGAAAATTAAAGTTGTTTGCTTGGAAACTTCATCACAACAAATTTAAGAGTTTAAGTTTCAAAGTACTAAAAACTGAAGAATTTCAGTTTAAAAAGATGATCACATCATCCGTTTTACAATGACACTTCATTAAATTAACAAGCTGCTATTTTCAAAACTTGGAGAGATGCCTAATAATTTTGCGCACACTGTGAAACTTCGATCCTCAAAAGTATACCGAATTCGGTGTAGTTTTAAGTTGCAACTTTTTTGAGACACGAAAACAAATAAGGGATAATGAAAATTTTCATTTTTCAAAATGAGATGCCACAAATTTCACACCAAGGGTTTTCTGTGCATTCCAAAAGCAGCGACGATGAAAATGGGTACTCTGATCTTCCGTTTCAACCTTTACGATTAAACACTTAATCGGACGTTGGTGAAAAAGGTAGATGTTCCGTTGTCCCTATAGTCGATTTTCAGCAGTCGGCTATCGGCGATCAAAATTACGATCCACCGAAAAGATCCTCGTAAATACACACGTGTTCTCCGATCAAGTTAATTTAGTGTCGTGTTCGTTGGCTGAATTTTCGTAAGAAGAGTTGCATAATCACGTCCCCTTTAGAAACAGATGTCCTACTGGTTCTAAATTTCGAATTTCAATCACAGACGTTCCCGTAATAGTATTCAATTTGCCGTCAAGCTTAAAATAAAAGCATAGAATTCGAAAAATTTCCCAATTTATATTAAGGAATAGTCAAAGTGAGGTCCTAATTATAATACAGCACTTGAAAAAGGTGATAAATCATCGGGATTATTTCCATTCTAAAAGCAAGTATCGCACCGCTACGCCACAGGTTTGTAACATAAATTACCAAGAGTTTAATTAATAAATTATTCCCGTTCTTAAAAGATAGTGGGAAGTGCTCTAAAACACAAGAATGTTATATTTAATTAAAAACAAAATATTTATTAAATATATGTACAACATATAAATGCAACGAATATATTTAAAATAAAGATACACTGAGGAAGATTCATAGATTTGTTCCACCCTGTAGTAATTACTTTTATGCAAATCCTACATGCTTGTGAGCCATCATCTCAGATTGATGTTCGGTTATTGGATCTTTTTACATACATAGTTTGTGTTGAAAAACGAGCTACGATAAACCAGTTAATAAATCAGGGCCAATATATAAAACGAGTGCGGTGGATTTTCCAGGGAGGGAACCAGCATCAGAACTGGTAGCCCAGAAGCGAACATATCGTCATAACAACCTCATTATTCAAACTTAGACCGTCCCATCTATCTCAGTTTTACATCGCGAAGGATTTGAGCTGCGTGACGATGCCGGCGTGATCCACCGGCATGCATTATTCACTGTTTCATATTGAAACTGCAACGGGGTTACATCGCCACGCGGGGAAATGGAAACGCGTTTTATCTTTCGCTTCGGGGACACCCGTCAAATAGGAGGCGAATGACAAGCGCCTGCGGTTTTCACGCTGCAGGTACAAATTCCAATTGGAATCGTATTCACGAGGGATAAAAGAAAAATAGCTTATGGGTCCTTCGACCTTTTGCAAATATCTATTCTATTTAGAAGAATGGAATAATCTATAAAGACCATAAATTCTGGAGCTGATACAAATTGGGATTGAAATTTGCTTTGACACCATAATTATTTCAGTGAATCAATGATTTATTTGTTAAAGGGGACACGGGTGGCAGCTAAAGAATTTTTTCAGGATAAAAAAAATTAATATAGAGCTAAAATAGATTCATAATCATAAAATTTCAATTGTAAGGCAATATGCTCCATATGCTCACATCTTGGTTCAGATGAAATTCAATAGATTGAAATCATTTATATTTGTAAAAGTAACTATAATAGATTTTCCAACTAAAATGGTTATTTTACGTTTCACGTTGGCATTGTGCAGATTATTAAATATTAAATAAATGAATCGCAAATAAAATGGAATAAAAAGGGGTTTGACACACAAACACTCACAATGGAAGAACACTAATTTATACTAGATATAACAATTAGGTTTATTTAATAAATGGGGTTTACAATTTATTCTGGGAAATCGGTATTGAGTGAGAGAAATAATTTATTATAGAAATACAAAAAGAACGAATTGTATGTACATTTCACGCCCAACAGATTATGGGCCCAGCATACTTCCATCATAGATTTTTGTAAAGAACTCTTGAAATGTAAAGTAAAGACTTGAAAATTGGCCTTTTTATAAATGCAGTGAACTGCTATGAGAACTTCATAATTCAAAAGTGTCCTAAAGTGTCAATGTGTCCAATCTCTTCTCCCTTCAATCAAATGAATCAGCTGAAAAAGTCAATAATAACTTTCAATAAAGTCTTTGTGTATTATTCTCGAATTGCCCTTATTCCCGTTTTGTCATGTTTGGTGAGAATTTCTGATCAGTAGATCTTTACGACTGGGCAAAGTAGTGACTACTTCTTTGACGTGGTGACATGTGCCTATTACGTCTTATATGTGTCCCGTGTCAAGGTGCGTCTCTATACCTGTTTCGAATAATGCACGGTGAACAATGACGTGCGGTGATGTATGTGGGTTAGGGGTCGAGCAGCTGTTGCCCTCGACAACTGGTTCCTCACACTCCCGTGGGCGCTCACAATGTCACAATGACGTGTGAGCACTTGTGACAGCATCGTGTGGGTACTCCATACTACATTGGAGTTTGTATTACAAGCGCTTGGCTGCACGCAAGGGTGGTGCGACTCTTGACGCTCGAACAATGTAAACGGCTCGAGCATTTCCGAATCGGGACACAGGAAACCGATATTATAAAACTGATAAGCTTTTACAGCGATAATTTAAGCCACTGAATAATTGATCATGCGGTTCTTACTGTGTTACGACTTCATCTGTACAAAAGAAGAAACGTGTATTCAAAGAAGTGAATTTAAGGTTCTTGATGATTGAATAAAGCAAGTCGGCTGTGATGAATGTTGATCTCTATCTCATATGTTCTCACATTCTTTTTATGTTTGATGCCGTCTTCAGTTTGGTGCATTTTTTATTTTTATGATCTATCTGAGTGGAATTGGTAAATAAAGTAGTTAATTAAGACCATTCAAGCCATGAAGGCAGAGCTATTAATTAGATGGGGCTAGAGGAGCGAATGGAGAGAATGAAATATTTCTCCCTAAACCGGATAAATGTCTAAATTTCCCAACTCATATAAACAGGGTGTCTAGCGACCTGGGAAATCCGGGAACTTGTCAAAAATTTAATAAACCTTGAAAAATCTGGATAAATTTAAATCAGAAATTTATATTTCTACGTAAAATTATTATTTATATTAAATTAAAGGATCAAATGGTACAAGCGTGCGACGAGTTAAATGTCGTCGATTTATGCCAATCAGAATCTAACCAGAACATGGCGCAGGCAATACATTTTTCTAGGTCATTGAAATTAAAAAATACGAACTCTTAAACTGAAAATTTTTCCATTTGAAGTAATCAAGTCAAAACTGAACTGCAAATTAAAGCACTCAAAGTGCACTCCATGTTATCATTTTGAGTGCTCTAAATTCCAAAATGAATTCATAAATTTCTGAAAGATTTGAAAAGAAAGAATATTTTTGATCAAGAGATTACAAATGGTAGGTTCAAAATGCAAAGTAGAAGAATAAAAAATGGCTGAGCAATGGGAGGAATTTTGATGGGAGCAAGGAACGAATGTATAACAGGGAATTATAAAAAATAAGTGAAAACACAAAAAGAACTAATAGATGAAAATACTGAATAGGGAGGGGAAAAATGTTTAAATAGCTTCGAGGAGATGGCATGGTTTATCTTAAACGGAAATATGAAGGGGATAAGGAAGAAGAATATACATGCGCAGAGAAGAAAAGGGAACGGTATTTAATTATTTAATAGTGGACGACGAGCTAAGAGAGAAGGACGAGAAACTAGAAGTAGGGGGTTACATAAATTCATGATCACTTTTCCATAATAGTGACATTAGAGGGATACAAAAGTAATAACAGTATGAATAAAAAGGAAGTACATGTAAAAAGAGCAGGAAGAGGGGATTGGCCAATGGAAGGACAGCAACAGTTTAAGGAAAAGGTCGGGAATATTACAATGGGAGAGGGAGGCAAATGTAAACGAAGAGATGGAAACAATGATAGAAGAAATAAAAAGAGTATTGGAATGCACAAGAAAAAAGAAATAATGTGAGGAAGAAAATAAAAGTGGAAGGGCTGAGGAATGTAAAAAGAAGAAGAATTAAGTCAGAAAGTAATTAGAGAAAATGGAGAAAAGGGAAAAGTATTGACGAAAAATGAAAGAGTATACTGAGTTGTGTGATAAAAAAAGAGGTTCAAAGTTAAAGGTTTGTAGAAGAGACGGAGAAGGCGTAAACCAGGATATTGAGATGGTAGACTGGAAAAAATATTTGATAGGTTTGCTAGGAGGGGAAGAGAGGATAGTTAGGAAAGTTAGGAAAGGAGGATGATGTTGTAAGATAGTATCGAAAATGTTTAGAGAGACAAAAATCAGGGTAAAAGTAAGAGAAAAAGTAGGTGATAGTTTCTGGTTGGTGAGAAGAGTAAGGCATGGATGTCCTCTGAGCCCACTTTTATCTAATATATTTATCTCAGAATTAGAAACAAAAATAAGGAGAAAAGACTAAGAACTAATTAGGATGGAAAAAGAACAAACATATAAACTGGCGTATACAAACGATATATTGTTTTTGGTAGAGGATGCAGAAAAGATGGCGTGCTTAATTACAGGATTGAAAAAGTACTCAGATGAGAAAAAGTTGAATTTAAGTGTTGAAAAGACAAAGATAACAAGGTTTAAAAAGGGAGGGGGAAGAAAGAATCAACTGGCAGATGGAAGGGAGTAAATTTAGAAGAAGTAAAGGAGTTAAAATAGTTGGGATATACCTTGCAAACAAATGGAGATCATAGAGCTCATATAAGAGAAAGGATGAAAAAGCGGCAGGTGTATAATGAAGCAAATATGGAAAATAGGAAAAAAAAGCTTTAAAAAAATTGAGGAGTGCGGTTATTTGATACGATGATATGGCCGGTATTAGGTTATGCCTTATGGAGCATAGACATAGGGATAGAAGGCAAGGAAAGAGATTGATAGTTTAGAAGAAAGGTATACACGAGGACGCTAAGGTAGACTAGAGGACGCCTGGATATATGTGAGAGAAGCAGCGCAAAGGGATAAATTAAGTACTAAAGTGGGTAAGAGGGCATGGCAGTTTGTGACGAAACTAAGGGAGGGAAAGGGAGAGGAGTTAGAGAACAAGTGTTTGATGGCAGTAGAAGAAAGGATAGTGAGGGCGATAGCATTAACGGGATGGGAAGAAGAACGGAGGGAGTTCTTTAAAGCTAGAGATATAGGAGAGGTGATTAGAGTGAGCCATGAAGAATTGTAGAAGAGGGACAGGCAAAGACAATTCATTAAAATATGGGGGATGATTGAGGAATAAAAATATAATAAATGTCATAAGATGATAAAAAAAGGAAGGAGTACAAAAGTATTTAGAAAAGGGATAGGGAGAGAGAAGACAAACCAGAATTGCAAGATTTAGATTGGGAAACGAGGTAAAAGAAGGGATGTTTTGGAAAAGGAAAGAAAACAGAAAGTGTAGAATCTGTGAATAGGAGAAGGAACATGAAAGCATATATGAGAAGGACGTAGGAGAGGAATGGAAGATTGTATGGCTTAAAAATGGAATATTTAAGACTGAAACAATTTTTCAACATGGCATTTGAAATTGAATAAAAGCGTATAATAATGAATTAATTATTTAAAAATTGAACCAATTTTGAACAGATTCATAATCGTCTTGTAAAATGAATAAATGTTCAAGTTTTAATACTTGACAACTTAAAACGTTTGCAGTGACGGATTTCTCATATAATCTACATGGGCCGCAGCCTAGGACGGCTGAATTTTCGTGCGATAAATTTTCAAGAAATTTGGACTTTTTCTACTTGAACTTGGACTTTTTTCTTTCGCGGCAAAAAACAAGCAAATAAAAGCGCTACACGACAGTAGTTAATTTCTGTCAACCTAAGGGCTGCCAATTTCTGTTAGCCTAGGGGCGGCAAATACCTAAATTCGCCATTGAACCTTTGTTATAAGAAAAAATTTAATTTCGAATGCTTTTAATTGTTTTTTAATTGCTCAAGTCTTGAAAACTGCATGCTAAAACTCTTTAAATTGAAAACATATGCTTACACTCAGAAAAAAATGTATCTTGAACTAAAGAAATCGTTTCTTTACCATAGTTTTTTTCAACTGACCCAAAAATACATTTAAAATAAAAAAACATTTATTTGATCTTAAAAAATTATGTAATTCGTATTTTTTGGTTTAAAGAAATTATTTCTGTAATAGGTTTTCCTTAATTTGAATAAATATTTGTTTGACTCAAAGAAATTTCAGACGGAAATGAAAGAAGTAATATATTTGAGTTCAGTACTTTAAATCAAAGAAACTATTTCTTTTAATCAAAGAAATTATATTAACACTCGAAACCGCTTCTTAGCTACACGCCTTGCGACATGTGATTCAGGGACGCTCCTGTACGTTTGGTTTATTTTTATCAGTTAAAAGTGGTAATTACGAATAAGAAAACCTGTGACGTGTTGACGAATTGGGGATTGGTTGATCTGTATAGGCCCTTTTATTTAAGTATTATTTCCTCTCCTGCTCGGTGGGTCCCTGTCACCACTACGTAGCGCGTCCTCAGGTTGCGGATAGAGGAACGGCCCGTAAGGCTGAACAGCCCCTCAGGTTAACTGCGAATACAAGAATAAGCAGTCGCGGACAGCCGATAGGAACCAGTCGTGGGTGTGGTGAGCCCACACTGGTAAAAAATAGGTACACGACAACCATGGCTTGAAGGGACCCACCCATTCGCGCTGATACGCAATGGATGGGTTCTGGCAAGCCAAGGTGCAGCGTGTACCCACCTAGAAACACTACCCGAACCAAAACTAAAAATCTTGTAAGGGAAAAATCCTGCTGCCTCATTGGACACTGCAGCGATGACACTGCCCGCAAGGGATGTGTGGAATGATTCGCCTGTATAGGGCCAAAGGGGTATTGATGCCAGTGGGCGAGCTGCCTTGCAGGGGGATGTTGGGATATGAGGATGAAACCGTAATGTGTCTGACGACAAGTTGACATGGTCCTTGTCAGAGTCGGAAAGCCCCCATATCTAGGCCTGGGGAGTTATGGGGGTCATCACTCCTAGGACGGCGGACTCACCTACGATCGGAATAGGATCCTAACGTGCGGATTTTCCT
>CAKNWT010188532.1:0-12185 GCA_932066315.1 Andricus coriarius
AGCGTCTTCAATGGGCTTGCGTGTGTTCCTCGTATAGATAGCTCTTTGTATGAGTTTATCCGTATAATACCTTGAAAGAAAGACAAAACAAAATAAAATTTCTTATTGTTATTGATAAAAAATGTATTTTCCTAAAAAATTATTCTATTGGCATGACTCAAGCAAACCGTTGGACGAATTCTAAGTATAAGTTAAAATTTTTCTAACTGTTAATATGCTCCAGGTCGTTAAAGAATATTCCTGAAAGTGTTCTATCAGTCTGAATAAAGTATGCCACTTGAGGAAAGTTACCACTTGAATGGAATCATGTTTGATATATAATGTATCTTTTTATAACAAACCAAAGTTTATTATATACTGCAATGAATTGTCCATATTAAAAATCTCTTGTAATATTAGACAAGAAAAGTATATTCAGATTAAATGATTAAACTTAATCTCTGACTGAGCGATATTCCGCGTAAAAAATTTTTCTAAAAATAAAAATTTGACATAGAAAATTACTTCCACATGAATGTAGTTACTGGACACTTTCTGAAAAGTATTACGACCACTATTCAAGTAACGTACATTCTATAGTCCACTATTCATGTGCATTACAATCTCTTCGTCAAAAAGAGGATCGTAAAATTTGCTTGCGGCCCTTACACAGGTGCCATATTTTTTCACATAAATGTGCATTTCAGTAAAAAATGACATCGAGACAAGCACTTCACTTCATATTCAATAACCTGATTTGTCAAACCTGAAATTATCTCTCAAATATTAAATTACTTTCCATTCCACAATCTACCTACACCTTTACTAAATTAATTATTTTCCTTGAATTTGGACTATTCAATTTGATATACAATATTCGAGACACCGAGATTTCTGGTGACAGTTCTCCTTAATTGGAAAGTGAAAATATCTGTGATACGATATGGAAATTCGAACGTTACTAGGAAGGCAAGTTTGGAGACGTGATACAGTCTAATATATAACTTTTCAAGCAATATTACGTGCACAATCAATGTGCAAGTTTCGAGAGAGAACGAACGTGCCACTTTGACAAAGGTGATAACGAGTAGATATATGAAAATGAGATCCTGCCAACATCCGAGCAAAACAGCCTCATCAACCGAAGCCCAGATTATAAGAGCTATATAGGACTGCCGCACCGGCCTGAGATAAAGAGATTACTCACAGCACTTGGTCTCATTCAAACCTTTTCTTTTAATTTAGCCAGTCCTTTTACGATCCGCAAAGCAAAGCAGCGATAAAATTAAGCTATGCATCACTAAAGATTCAGAGACCCTGCAGAGAGAATCGTATATATTACCCCGCACCAAAAGCAGTACTTCTGCACTTCATGAACTGTGAGCAGATTGTGGAATAATCGACAGTTACTCTCTCTGTCTCGAATTTTTAGTCTTTTTTAAATTGCGCAAGCACCTTTAGACAGTTCGTGATCAAATAGATTGGAGTTTCATGATCTGTCCAACTATTCTCCCCATTTTACGACATGAATAACGTGCTGCCGAGCACGAAGTGTAATAAATATAATTTTAAGTAATCATCCCTTAAGTTTAGCTTTGGATTATTTAAAGACTAATAAACCTAGGTTTATGTGATGATTTCTTAAAATTATATGCATTGAACTTTATTACACTATCTGCTAGATAACACGTTAGTCGTTTCATGAAGTGGCTAAAATACTTAGACAAATAGTGAAATTCTTATTTATTACACCAACTGGCTAAAGGTGCTTGTGCAATTCACTAAAAAACTAAAAATTCTAGACAGATAGTCTAACTGTTGATTATTACACAGTCCAAAAGCAGTTCATGAACAGTCTAGACATTTCCAATTACAATAAGTGGCTTATTACATTAATTGAGATACCTTTAGGAGGGGTCTCAATCTTTGAAACCACTCGGTTGCGAGATCTTTTTATAATATAATATACCTCTGTATAATCCCCAGTTTTTATCCAAACACCCAGGATTGATAGAGAGGGAGAGGGAAATATGCATGGATTGATGAAAGTAAATGATAATGGATAGTGATTGGTTGAAAGGTATGATGACTACGGAAGAATGGCTGTATATATGGGTTATAAAGACTATAGGGGGAGAAAAACTGGTATCAGAGTAGGGGAGGGAAACAGATGGTATCTGAAAGGGTGAGGAAAAAATATTATATCTAGAATGGGGTAGGGAAAAAGATGCTATCTGGAGAAGGGGAAGGACAAATTTGATATCTGGGAAAGGAGAGACAAAACGTGTTATCTGGCGAAGGGGAAAGAAAAAGAAGATATCTGGATAAGGGTTGGGAAAAGGTGGTATCTAAGGAGGGTAAAGTTGAAAGGTGGTATCGAGCGAGGGGGCGGAAAAGGTTGTATCTGGAGAAGAGGAAGAAAAATGTGGTATCTAGGGAAGGGGTGGGAAAAGGTCTTATCTGGCGAGAAGAAAGGAAAAAGGTAGTATATGGGAATGGGGAGAAGACAAGTAGTATCTGGAGAGAAGGGAATGCAAAATGTTTTATCTGGCGAGCAGTTGGAAGAAAGAATATAGCATCTCAATTCTTGACAGAGGAAAAGGGCGGTATCTGCAGAAGTATTGAGGGAAAAAGATGGTATTTGGGGTGAGTGAAGTAACAACATTGTACCTGGAGAAGGGGAGGGCAAAGTTGGTGGGATCTGAGGGAGGGTGAGGGAGAAAGGTGGTATCCGAAAAATGAACAGGGGAAACAAGGTGTTATCTGGTGAGGGGGAAGGAAAAATGTCGTATGTGGGGGGTAGAGGAGTACATGAATTCCATCAATTCCGTGAATTGCATAAAATCCGTGAATCCCATGAATTCCATGAATTCCGTGAATTCCATTAATTTCATGGATTCCGTACATTTCGTGAATTGCATGAATTCCGTGAATTACGTGAATTCCATACATTCCGTGAATTTCATGATTTCCATTAATTTCGTGAATGACGTAAATTCCATGATTTTCGTGAATTACTTGAATTACGTGAATTATTCGAATTCTATTAATTCCATGAATTCCGTGAATTCCATGAATTCCTTGAGTTCCATGAAATCCGTGAATTCCATTAATTACGTGAATTTCGTGAATTCCGGCAATTCCATTGATTCCGTGAATTCTATGATTTTCGTGAATTACTTGAATGCCATGTATTCATTGTCGATTCACAAAATATACATGTTTTAAAGTGCGCATGCGCCATTATTATTCCAGTACAGTCTGTTGGATTGAAGTACTTTGAATACCATTTAGAAGCATGGAAGACCTCACTTTCGAGGTGGGTGTTGCAAAAAAGGAATTATTTGAGGAATAGGATGAAGCAAAGTGATATTTTAATTCCTAACACAGAAAAAGGGTGGTATCTGAAGAAGGGTTGATGGTAAAAGGTTGTATTTGGGGAGGTGTAGGAAAACGGTGGTATCTTGTGATGGTGAAGGAAAATAGGTGGTATCCGAAGGATTTGAGGGAAAAAGTATTATCTGCAGAGGGGGAAGGGAAAACGTGGCATCTGGGTAGGAGGAAGGAAAAGGGTGATTTTGAGTAGCAGCAAGGAGAAATGTGGTATCTCGATTCATAGCACGGTGATGTATCAAGATTTAATGTTCTAATTTTAAAAGCTTTTCACTATTTAGAATTATTGCTCCACTTTGAATGCAAATTTGTCGCATAATCTGAGTTTAATCACAGTGGAATTAAACAATGTGTCTTCAAAGCAAGGTTCTGTAAATTGTTTGCAGGAAGGAATTACCTCGCCCCGAAGTCAAGCTGTGACACTCCTCTGAACGGATCTCAAGAAATGTCGTGCCTCTTGAATATATTCATGATTTTCCTCTCTGGTGCGAGTCAGCCACGCTCTAAAATCGAAGTTAAATGCACCAACGTAAGGAGTTTTACTCTCCTTCAGCATCTCAAACCAGTATGTGGGACCAGCCACGATAGTTCGCTCAAATATTCTGGTTTATGGGTCAAACAGACTGAAACTGTTAAACCCCTTCGAATTTATAAAGCTACCATAGAAGCCATTGTTTTAATCTTTATCAGAAGACATTGGTATTGTTCTTTCTTTAGAAAAGGGATATCGTTGAGGATAAGAAAATTGAAAATACTTTTTTAGAGTTCTTTCTAGAGCTTCATTTCAATTAGGTAATAATTAAATATCCTTGATGGTAATTCCTTAGAAGTGATTTCTCTCATGTGTTAGGGGGAAAATGAATATTTATACCTACTTCATTCAATCTCCAAGACTAGTAGAGAGGAAAATACATGGTTGGTTGTGGAATCTATCGAATAAAGTATGCGCTGAACCAAATTGCACGTTCAATTTCACAAAGTGCTTTGCTCAAAGACTATAAATTACATGAGCAGAAACGAATGGCGGTCAATGCCAATGTTCTAACCATAGAAACGAAAAGATTAACCCTGCTACATGGGACTAATGCGACCTAAAGTTTATATTTTTTCACTTCATTTGGATTCCACAATAAATAAACTAAAATTTAAAATATTTTTGAACATGAACATAATCAATAATCACACTGAAAAAAGTGGATAGTCAGATTCATTTTTATGCATTGTTAACTTGAAGTTTACTTGTGCGCATTACATATACAAGAAACAATTTAAAGAGTTTTTGATGCTGTATGAGATACTGATCTCAAAAAAAAAAGAAAGATTACTAGAACAAGCAGCTTCAATAACTATTTGAAATAGTGCAGAGCTGAACATGTGAGCTGTACGAATAACTAATTTTCATAGTAAGCAAAGAATTGTGAGCTTTACTTTTGTAAGGGAGTTTGATCACTTTTTTCGTATTGCAATAATCACTGCACGAGATTGTTAGCCTTGCTATTCGAAATGGTAAGTAAATAAGTTCAGTGGCATAACAAGAAACCTGTAGACCCCCTCCGCAAAAATTTGTATGAGGTCCATTTGAAATTAAAAAATAGGGTCGATTTGTAACTTGCTTATCAGTAAGAAAACAAATTTTCTATTCTCAACCTAGGAGACCCCCAGGCCCCACCCACCGGCGACACAGCGGGGTTTTGCTTTACAGTAGTTACGCCACTGTCATTTTACGAAGTGAAATTGACAGCCTTTTTTTTATACTGTTTTCTCTTTTATCATAATAGTAGTTGAGATAATTATTATAAATAAACATAGCGAATAACGTTTTCACATTGTTTCTACGATGGAATTTTCTGCTTCTGATAATTTTAATTTCTTATAACACTAAAAATGATTAAGATCGTTTCCAATTTTAACATAGTATTAATTTTTTCAACCTTTTCACATTAATATTTGTAGAAATTACTATCATTTAATTTATTTTTTTATTCTTATATTTTTTTTCAGATTTTTAACCACAACAAAATCTACAATACTACTGTGATATCGCGAGCTTTCATTTAAAATTTTACAGAACCGAGTAATTGTTTCGTATCAAACATTTTTTATTCTAATTCAGCATGTCCATATTTCGATAGTAAAATTTTACTTTTGCACAAAATTTAAATTTGAATCAGTATTCAACGTTTGTCTCATATTAAAATAATGATTTCGATATTGTATTTGATATATTATGACGTCATTTAAACAATCTTTTATTTACACCAAACACTCGGTTTTAGTCAAGTGTTGGGGGTTATCTTCGGCCACTAATCGGGGAGTTCCAACGGTAAACAACCGTTGGCGAGACACGTTGCGACAAACGTCGCAACCGTTCTCTCGCCTGAGACAGCAGTTTTAGGAAGGCGGAAACGGGAAGGACTGAAACCGAGAGTTTGGTGTATATATTAGTTATGTAAATGCATGTTGCGCTTTTAACAAAGTGAGATGATTATAAAATAAAATTACAAATTCAAAATATGTTATTCGGAAATAATTTTTCAACTCTTAATTTTCAATAATACAAAGTATGTACTTTTTAAAAATTTAAATTATTTTATAATAATGCATATAAAGTATTAGAAATATATTTACTGTGTGAGTCGAGGTGTGAGTTAATACTCCTAAGCAAAATACTTTTCCCAAGCTCGTCACAAAATATTAGATATCTTCTGTAATAGATTAATTAAAAAAAATCTTCCCGCTACGCGGGCACATTCTCGTCGCGCGCTGGGCGCGCGGGTTGCAAGTTTGGGCGCGCCTAGGGCGCGCGACTATTGGTTCTCGCGCTTCGCGCTCGATAACGTATGTACCTCGCGCTACGCGCTCAGTCTTTGTATTTACCCCATATTTGTGCGCAGGCCTTTTAAAATTAAAGGGCAGAGCATCAACAACTGTTATTTGGTGATTGTGAATTCTCTTTTGTTAAAGTTCCTTCGGCTTTAACGAACACATTCTCATCACGTCTCTCGTGCCCCGCACTCGATTTTCTCGAAAATGCTAACTTTTCTACATTATTTTCAACCTTATTATATCAAATGTATATTATATTTATTTATGTACCTCGGTCTGGGGCTGCTTATTCATATATTGCAAAATAATGTACACATCTTATTCTTCATGATTACTGTAATATTTATTTCTTATTTTGCATTACATTTTATTCTTAGCTACCCTGACAAATGTATCATTTCAATAAATTTATTTTATTACAATTCATAACATGCTTTGATATCGAAACATATGTGTTTTCATTGGCTTGTTCTTATAATTTGAAAAAAGGGTATCTCATTTCAAAAAAATGTTATTGAACATTTTATTGCAACTTGTATCATCTTTCCATAATTTTAATTTATTTTTAATGTTATTTTTCACGATTTAAACTAAAAATGCGCATCATAGCGTGAGGCGGTTCTAAGCAAATTTATAGATATAATTGAGGCGAAAAATTTTGTTAAATAAAATGTTATTGTAGCCTGTGTCCTTTTTTCTAAAAAGCTAATTTTTTTTATTTTCAATATATTTTTATAACAAGAGTTTATAATATATTTAAAGATATTTTTTGGTAAAACAACTTTTTTTGTCATTTTTTTCGTCTCTTGGTCGTTTTTCCAAAAATCTAATTTTTTTTATTTTCAATCTTATTTTTTGCGACGAAAATAAAGTCTACACGTCCTATCTAAAAGTTACTAATAACAAATTTGTAGATCCTTTTTGGGTGAACAACTTTTATCGATGAATTTTTTTTCCTACTTTGTGTCGCTTTTCAAAAAATTTAATTTTTTACTTTGAATGTTATCTTTTATGATTAAAACTAAAGCTATGCGTCATATCAAAATATTATTGATGACAAATTTGGATGAGTTTTCAATATTTTTCGAATGAGCAACTGTTGTCGATTCATATTTTACATAGCATGCGTCGTATTGTCCAAAAATTTAATTTTTAATGTTTTTTTACGAGCAAAACAGAAACTACGCACCTTATCAAAAATCATTCATAAAAAATTTGTAGCTCCTTTTTGGGGTAACAAATTTTGTTAATTCATTTTTTTCTGTACCTTGCATAGTTTGACCGCGAAATGGAATTTTTGATTGTTTATTATTTTTTGTGCGATAAAAATTTGAATTTTCAATTTTCCAAGAAAATTCAAAATGTTGTTTTGATAGTCTTTCAAAAGTTATCCGGTAAACAAACAACGACTCAGGGTTTCTCAGAACGTCAAAATTTGATGGAATCCACGGAAGTCATTTTTCACATAAAATCAGTACCTTCTCATTATGATGAGAATGTAATCATTCATTATTTATTCTGCGAACAAAATTTGAATTTTCGATTTTTTAAGATAACTCAAAAAGTCGTCGATAATATTGTAGTGCTATCAAAAAGTAACGATTTTCTTCTATTGACTTTTATTTCATATCGTGATTTATTTGGCTTAAAATGTTAATTTTTGCTTTTTTGGGGGGATTTTCAAAATGCTATAACTCTGACAATTTTCTTTTCATCCAAAAAAGTCATTAGGATAAATTGCTTTAATTTTTGAAAATGCTATAACTTTTTGAATTTATATTCAAAATGGCTAGTTAACGAACTCTATCTTTCTTTTTCGTCCCTGAAACTGTGTGCCAAAGCGCACTCCAATCCGATTAGTCTTTCAAAAGTTATCCCATACACAGACGACGACGACGACAGACAGACAGACACCGATGTAAAAACTATTTTTCTGACTCAGGGTGCCTCAAAACGTCGACATCTGATGGAATCCACGAGAGTCTTTATTCAAATAAATTCAATACCTTCTCATTATGATCAGAACGTAAAAATTATAATTGATCATTTTTAAATCTACCTATTAGATTACTGATAAAACTGAGCACGACACATATATTTCTTAGCTGGCTACATTTCACTTGACCGAGATTTTTTCAGAAAAATCTCAGCGGTTCCGTAGCTCACTTGACTGATGCGGGCGCTAGATTTAGGTTTTAGGGCAGGTTTTGGGTAGTTAGGTAGGGTTCGATTCCCCCCCAGTGGGGGCAAATTTTTTCAAATCGTTTGAGCGTGCAATCATATGAGTAAGTCTCTGTGCGTGCAATTGTGTAATAATAATCGTAAATTAAGTGCATTATCATATGTAAAATAATATTTTTTCTTTTTAAATCGATCGACATTTTACATAATTTTTGTTGTCGAATGTTTCGAGCTAATCCATTCATTGATCGTGTACAGAATGCGTAGAGTGCATGTATGCATATACATATATGCGTTACAATACGATGTCGGCGAAGTTACTCATCACAGAAGTAATGCTTCCTACACGAAAAGTAACTCTTTATCTCACCGAGTGTGACGGTTACCAAGTGGTGCATTGCACCCTACTATTTGTAATCGTTCATCCTACTCTTTTAAAAAGTCACTTTAACTTACCTGAACGCAAATAGTAATTTTAACAATATTCATGGACGAAAAGCTGCACTTCAATTTAAAATAGTTAAAGCTACTGCTTTAGAGAGTTCTTCAAACGATCCACTTTTTTCCGTGCAATTTTCGCCTACCCTATCATATCGACCAGAATCATTTTAAGTCATAGAAAGAAAATTTATGTTTTTTTTTTAATATTTAAAGAACTTATGGCAAAAAAACAACAGGAAAGAAAATTGAAAGTGGAAGAGCACGTTAATTTTAAAATGTTCCAAATCTATCACCGTTATACTTCGAGTATAGCAGATTCAAATAGGTGTTGAGGAAAATGTCGATTCTGGCTCGACGCAATTCTATTTTCCACGACAAACCAGCCCTTTCGTTTCGTTTTCTTATTTTCTCCTCCGAATTTCAGTTTCCTCTTCCTAACAAGCCCAGCCGCCCGAATGATGTTTGCTTTCATTCAGGTGGGAATCGTCTCCATAAGTTTTTATGCTGTTAGGAGAAAAAGCCTTATGTGGGCAATGTGAAGAACCCATTGTCATTTCAGTCCCGCTTTCCATTTCCTTTATCTCCTCTCCAGAAAATCCTTCCAATCCCTTTTTCAAGATATTGGCCAAGATTTGATTTTCATTGGGAAAAAATTAGTGAAGCAAAAATAAAAATAATAAAATAATCGGTCAAAAAATGTCTAGTTATTGTGTTAATAATTTATTTGATGTTATTGTTTCTCTTTTGATTGACCTTCGGGTTTCGTTGATCATCGCATGGCATCCTCCCAATGCTTCTTCTCGTTCAAGGTTTCTTTTCTGTGTATGAGTTTTGGGGGCTACCTTTTGGCTTGAGTGGTGACTCATGTTGTCGCTTGATGGTGCCTTGGTAGGGGACTGTCGGGCTCCCTTCTCGGAGAGAGTACAGTTACTATCAAGGTGTAGGCTGGGGTGGCTAATTTTCGGGGTTGCAACGATAAGAGATCAGTTGTGCGTCTTCTAGAGAACTCAGGTTTCTGAGTCCGTAAATTAAAGTCAGTGGCTCTTCAAGTCCCAATTAATTGTTGTAGTCATTTCCCGACTCGATCGTCTTCTAGTGTTGTAGGAAGTGACGAGTCGGATGACGTATCACCTCCGGTCGCGTCGGGATCGATCGTTCGGTGAACGATTGTGGTCGTAGCTTCCGAAGGCTACATCTGTGCCAATTTTCACCAACAACCAAAACCTTTTTTTGGAAACCGAGGGAGTGCTTCATTGGATAGGATCGAGGACTCGTATCCTGAACTAAATCGATACAAGGTATCTAGAAGTGCAGGATCCCGGTGAGAAATTGTCTGGTTCATTTTCGTGGACTTTAAAATTGCTGAACATGATTCCTTCGCTATCCCACGCCAGTCCGTCATTAATTCAAAACATGTTGTGATCACAAATTATGAGTAATATGACTAGAAAAGTACAGTTAATTAACTTCCATATATTTTTCTGTTTGAAACTGTTGTGGTTAATATTTCTGGTAACAGAAGCATTGCGAACTGGTGTCGGTTTCCGTAAAGTCAAGTGAATCCAAATTTTTCGCTTACAAAATTTTCCATTAAATTTAAAATAAGTTGACTTCATGATGGAACCTGCCCCTTTTAGAAACTCTTCTTGAAATAATCAAGTTTTTATTTTTATTAGACCCTATCTATTTAAAATTTCATTTTTAATTTGATCCTATCTATTTGAATTTTTTTTTAAATTTTATCCTATCTTATTAAAGTTGCTTTTTAAACTAATTCCATAGGTATATGTATACTCGGAAACATTTTAGCAACATCCTAAGAAATGATTGAGTAATTATTCGGAACAATTTTTTGATAAAATTTGGACAAACACCACAAAATGCTCCTATTGCAATTCCTGAAAACAAAATAAAAATTTGTTTCTTCGGACAAAAATAGAAAAGAGGAAAGAAAAATGAGAAGGCAACCAACCAAATCCCCTTCCTTCTCTTTTTTATTTCTTTCGTCTTTTTTTATTTTTATCACTTTGAAATAACAATAAAAATGCATGGATGATATTTACCAACGTTTCGGTGCTCACACAGCACCCTTATCAAGGTAAGAAACTTAAAACAGGTGGAAACAGCAACGAAAACACGATGCTACCTCCTGGATACCCAAGAACTAAATGTCAGGAATTTATACATTGACTTGAATGTTGGACGTTAAATGGGATTTTGAATTTGATTTTGGTCTAATTTAAGATTCTTAAATTTCAATGTTTTGAGTTATAATTGTTGGAATTTCCCAACTATATTTTATATTGTATTTTGGGGTTTTTAGGGAGCCTTTACGTATCAATCTGAAGTTTTGTTCTAAACATTTAGAAGGAGTGTTAGGGCAAACTATATAACAGTAAGTGAGTACAATTTCTAAACTTTGTATATATCTTATTGAAAATTATTGAGGAAAATCACCCTCCTATTTTTGACCGTACCAACTATTTTCCCGCAGTTCTCTCTTTCATCCAGTTGTACTGAATATCATTTCAAATGTTGTGATCAAAAGCTTTGAGATTTTTTTTTAGTAAATTCTGATAAAATCAAATGACCTACTCTAGAAAGTGACCTACTTTTGCGTAGTTTCCTCTGATTGTTAAAATAACCAATCTCAAAGACAAGTTTTTCTGATGAACCTTTCACAATCTATAACATATGTTCATTTTGATAATGTTGAAATTTTACATTACAAGAGTAATGAAAGTAAGAAAGGCTCTATGCAAATGCTTCACATTAAAAAACAAAATGAGTTATCTATCAATTTAAAAACTGATTTAGAGAAATTAAATAATGTTTAGAATAGTATGATTAATTGCATTTCACAATGAGTTTCATGAATTTTTCTTTCTTCTACTTATGAATGTAACTGTTGTCTGTTTGTTTGTCTGTTTCTGTTTGGAATGAGAAGTTGTGTCACGCATTTTGTTGAATGAACACCGAAACCTTAGTAGATTTTTTGTAAATGTTTTTCGATTGTGATTTTAAAATAATAAAAAAAGACGAGAGCAAAAAAGACGGAAGTTGATTTAGAGGTTAGCTTCTCTTTCTTTCCTTTTTTAAATTTTAATGCAGGCATGTACAAGTGTGTTGTCCAAATTCGATCGTTGGACTCTTGATTTTTTTTTTTTTTTTTTGAATAACAAATTTCTTAGTAAATATTCATTGAAGTATTTATTTAAAATTTATGATATTATATACATCTTTTATATTTCCTGATAATTTACAATATAGAATAGATTTCAGCTGACAGATCTCGTAGTATTCCTACCTCTTATTCCTTTTATCGCACTGTAAACTTTTTTAAATTTTTAGTTCAAAAATATTAA
>CAKNWT010188534.1:0-16756 GCA_932066315.1 Andricus coriarius
CGAAGATGCACGGAGTTGACCGATAGGCCGATCCGAATGCAACTTTATAACCGCGAAATTTAAAAATGCTCCTGTGGAATGGCTTCTCCCCTGCTTTGGAAAAATTCGGGTAGCATTTGAATTTGCCATGTATGTAAGCCCTACCGTGTCCACCCTGTATAATGTTCTCGAGCATTCTGATATGTCATAGAATATACTAGAGTATCCTGTAACATCCTAGACTTGTTCAGTGTTCTGGAATCTTCTTCTGCAATGTTCTAGAATATCTAGATTAATATAAAATGTCTGATTGTCTGCTGTTCAACGTCGAAAATTAAGGCAATATTAAAATAATTCATTATTTTTAAATTTAAATAAGTTGCACTACACTTACAAATTTTTATTTTTAGTCAAGTGACCATAAATATTACTCTTGTAGTAAGCTTCATCAGTAACTCCTTTACTTATAATGAGTTACTCGCTAGCACTGTACGTATCGCATAGCCTTATTAACAATGTCCTTGGCAATAATGATAAAAATCGTTTAGTGCTCTTTACCCGCCCAGGCTTTCCATTTGAATAACTGTAGGAGAAAAACGGAACATTCTTTAAGTAAAGGGGATGGTTAGTGTACGTCTATTTCTCAAGGCCAAGGTACTTCAAGGCAGTCGACTGAACGTGCCTGGATGGAACATTGAGAGACGCCTTCTTGTTCGAAAATGAAAGGCACGGAAAGTGAATACCGAACACTAAACCACAAAGTTCTAGCCTTACTGAACGTGATTGAACCCATTGCGACATCCAGGTATCATTTGGTTCTAGTTCATATCACACGTAATCAGCTTTGCACTAACACTCATTGGTGTTCAAACACACCTGTTTATGTGCACTGTTCGTAACTGGCCACGTCGCGGTGACCAATTTACTTTTCAATACTTTTTTAATCGACAAAATTAACTTCAATTGTCAAGCAATACAGAAATTTCTATTTTTATCGTAGTCAAGGTAGAATATTTTTTACTTTTAGAAAAGGTTTAGAAAGTCCTGTCCACATCACATCGCAGTATTTCTATTTTTACTTTTTAATAAAAATATACAATATTTTTCAGTGGCAACATCAGACGAAACTTATCAATAAGACTTTTGTTAGCAATCAGAAATAAAATCATTGTCTGCACCGTTTACTTGCGTTACGCCCGACCTACTACGACAATGTTTCAAACCAGTTTCCAGATATGATCTTAAAAAAATGGTAGTAGTCTAATGAAAGCGAAAGGCGGCTATTAATATTTCCAGCGAATTTAAATTATGACCAGTGTTTACTATCCATTTAAAAAGATTAGGTATAATTAAACAACAATATTAAGAGTACTTTTTTACATGGTGATTTCATATCCTTTCTCTGTAACCAGGAAGAAATTGATTGCGACTTAAGCACCAAATAACGTTACAGATATTTTACCATTTCAAGTACTTGTCTGTTTTCACTGGATAAACTTTTCATAATTAGAAATTACGTGTATATAAATATTGATCTAAATTTACTTCCCACGTTACAAATGTCTTTGACTTATATAATTTCTTAATGCTCATATCTACGTGTAAACTATCCTTATATTTGTATCGTTATTCAGTTTTCCAATATTTTAGTACTTATTTAAATATAACCTAAGAATAATGAAACTGACATGCGAGGAGACAATTCTTTACGTTCTTCACTAAATTGAGTATCATAATTTTTTTCAAGTTCGTAATACCGTTGTATTCAACTTTTTTACGCAATATTAATAAAAAATGAGAATGCATTTAATATGTCACCCAATAAATATAATTATTTTAATCCAGAATTTAGGAACAAATCATGACCAGCTCACCCTTCCTACCTACCTGGCCATACCTGTCCGACTTCAAATCTAACTTCCCTAACTACCTGTTCATCTTCCTTAACTAATTGGAAATGCTGGCCTTCAGAGCCTTGAACTCAGGCCAATAGAAGACGCAGGACAGCAGGGCCTCCAGCTCAAGCCGAAATGACCCGCTGAACTTACTAGTTGCCCGATCAACATCCTTTAACTGCCAATCTACGGTGGGCGCTTGACCACCCATCTCACGGTTGTGAGATGTGGCCATAAGTGTGATTTACCGCGGTTCTAGTAGGAGCCGGTGTCATTTTTAGATGGCAGTTGCTCTCAGTGGGACCCTGCGGTGGTTGTTGAACTCTTTTTTATATATATATATATATATATATTGTATAAAAATATACATAATTCTTAATCATTAACAAAGATTAGCTTTTATGACAGTCAGAATGACCCGTTTTGTCGGAGCAGGTATACTCTCGAAGATATAAACCGCTCGTCTTGGAATCATAAAAATTCGACTCAAGATATAAATATGTGTCTTAAAAACATAGAAACTTGTCTCCAAGACATAAATTGAAGTATGTCTCCGTCTAAAAAATGAGACATGCTGAAGTCGAGCTTTTCGATTTCAGCTTGTCTTAATTGGGGGCAATTCAAGTCGAAACCAAGTCGAAGAATTTTTACTCGGGAAAGCTCTAAATAATAATCTGACCTCCCTAACCGCCAGTTCATATTTTAAAATTACAATAGGAGTGAGAGAAAAGCTTAATAAGAAAATGAGAGACAGCAGTAGATCTCCAGGTTCTCAAACGCAAGCCTGTAAAACCTTTAGCGGAAGCATCTAATGTCTCCAGCACAAGATTGCGCAAGGCCTCTCGTGTGGAAAAATTTCTTGGCAGTCTTGAATCATGCTATAGCCAGTATAGTTTTTCTGAAGCCTGTTTATTCACGCAATACTAGCCTGGTGCTACACTGGAGCTGTCTAGTTTTGCTACGTGTTTGATTCAAACCTTTCTGCCGGCTAGTTTCAGTCTTGGCCCTATCTAGGATTTCGTTATGAATTTGAATATATAAAGACTATCCAGATTTTAGCTAGTTTCTAGACAGAATCCCGGTTTAAACTTCAAGAAAAATTACAGAAGTGAATTCAGAAAATAATAATTTTTGAATACAAAATTCAGGAATTACAATACATGATGGCATAAATGCTCAAGTAATAATTAAATTTACACTATTACATATTTTAGATAATAAACAATAATTATTGAAGATGATTGAAATCATAATGTAAGAACTGTATTCTTAACAACGATTTTTTGTAAAGAATGTTAAAAAGCATTTTCTTTCAATTGAATTACATAGTAAAGTTATAACATTGTATTATATTAATAATATTCCAGAAAATCAAATTTTAACATAAATGATTTATTCAATTTATTTTAATTATTTATTGATTGCTTGAATGATAACTACGCCTAACGTATTAATTATTTAAAATATGAAACAATAATTATTTCGTAGCCTAATCGAAAGTATCATCATAAAAACTTTATTAATTTCAATTATTTATTCACACATCAAACACTGTTATGGATTAAAAATTGTTCATGTTTTACTGAAATAAATATTACGATGTAATAAATTGAAATTCATATCCGACAAAAATGAGAAAAATTTTAACTTTTATATGGCTGAGTATGTTAAGGCGAAGAGACAAAGTTACAGCAACATAATATGAAGTTACATCAAAAGTTTGATACATGGCGTTCGTACAAGATTTTCGAAAACTCATTTTTTCATTTTTTTTTTTTTTGTACAAACACTTTTTTTATATTTTTAATTAACTGAAAAATCTATATATTAGAATTTTATGTAATAAAAAATAATTACATTATTTAATTATTAATTATTTTTATCAAAATAGACGATCTGTCTAGAAACTCGTCGATCCGATCGTTGCATCCCAGTCTAGCCACTGGCCAGTTAGCCTGTGGCGCGCCAGTGTCAACTCAAGGCGGACTAGACAGAAACAGTTCAGCGCCACGAGATTTTTCCACACGGGCTCTAGCACAAACCTATAAATACTCTAACTCAAGTCTCGAAGGCCTCCCTATTCTCGTCTCCCTTTTTTTCACTCTTTTTCCATATTTCTGGCTCCAATTTTCGACTCATATCTGAAGGTAGAAGAGCCGTTCTAGAACTTCCTAACCATCCAAAATGATATGAGAGTTTGTTGGATTGATCTTATTTGGCGAGAGTAGGTAAAACAGCACGTTTCTAAAATAGATGTAGTTGATTACTGGTAAAACTTGCTAATCGAGAGGTGTGCCTGGGGAGAAGTCTACATACGCAACCTGTCGATAACCTGGATTCATTACCGGAGGCTTTCGATTCAACCTATTATTTTCTGTTCGTCTGCCTGTTTAAATAGAGAGAGAAAAAGTTTACTTTGAGATTGTTGATACGTACGCGTGAAAAATTAGAATGGGACTTTGCTTATACAAAATCTGCCTGAATCATTCTCAACCTCTGAATAGTTGCACTCTCCTAATTGTATTTGATTACCCTCAAAGAATCAAATGTAAATTATGATAGTCAAACCTTGTAATACGCACAAACTGAAAAACCACGTGATTAGCATACCGTTCGCTCCTAATATATTTGAACCTCTTGCTTTCACTATCAAGAGGTTTCAGCCAAGTAGTATTATCGCGACTACTTGCAAGAGTGAGAATGCGCAGGCGTATCACATAATTAAATTAAAAAATGCTCATTTTAACGATTACGTGCTAATATTTATGGCAAAAAAGTTTGAAGTACAATAAAACAGCAATTTACGTTGATTTGACGAAATAAATTTGTAATTGTATTGTATTCTATTGTATTTATGAATTTGATTTAGGCCATTGGCCTGTACAAATGAGAGTCGTGCCTACAGTAATAAAGTTACTTAATCAATATAGACTAAACCTAAGTACGCTATAGGGATTTACATACAAATATGAGTTATTACACACGGAGAAAAGCGGATATTGAAAAGTAGATATTAAAAACTTTGATATTTAACCATAATATATGATATTACGGCATAATATCTAATATCTACTATTTAATATACAAGATATTAAAGGGCAATATCAGTTTATATTGGAAGTATAAAATGTGTGATATTAACAGTTAATATCTGAGATATTAAAAAATTGAGATTTTATCGGAGCAATGTTGTTGACGTGTGGCGTGGCGACAAAAGATTTTAACCCCGCTTTGTCTGTATCTTGAGCATTCGTCATGTGTGTTGTGGTTTTTTGTATATATATTGCGTTAAAAGTGTTCGCAAGAAAATGAGGACTCGGCGACACATACATCTACGAGTTTAATGTTAGCCTTGAACAGCGTGTTATCTGGTCTACACGAAAATTGAATAATTATGAAAAAAGACGAATGCTTGAGGATTACTCTTATTAAAAACAGAGGCCTACGATATATAAGCCTTTTGGATTGTATAGAAAATGGCATGGTTTAGAGGTAATTTTTGCACAATCAAAACATAGTTTTTGAATATCTTAGATTCTGCCCTTTAATATCTTGGATATTGTTAGTTAAAATCTTCTTTTTAATATCTATGGATGCTCTACTTCAATATCTAGATTTCTGTCCCATAGTTAAATCGCTAAGATCTTAACTAGTAATATCTAGATAGTCTGCGTGAATATCTATTTTTCTCCGTGCACCTATCATTCACCTCCTATTAGAGTGCTGATTGATAAAATGTTTACAAAAAATCTGTATAATTTTGAACATCAAACTCAGATTCTGCTTTTAAAATATTTACTGTTTGATCTCTCTCACTGCTGTCTTGGTTTGCCTTATCAATTAATGAGGCCCTAGCTTCATTATACATTGGGCGTTCGACCAAGACAAGAAACAAAGTTTCCCGCTTAGGTTGGAAACAAAAAGTAAAGTTTTCGTCAGGATTTAGTCTAATTCTCTAGTCATAAACTCGTATTCTAGGCATTCTAGTGGTTATCAGGCGGCACTGTGCCATAACATTAGTCATAGCTGATGGAATATTTTTGTTAAGATAATTTAAATTATTAACACTAAACCCTCCAACTTGAGAAAAAATTTCTAAACTGCCTGACTCTTGTAGCCTTGCATTATATTTGCGCCTTAAGCTCTCTTTATACATGTTCAATAGATCCACTTTTCTCGCAATCAGATTCGTTAAATTATTAAAGTCATCCACGGTTACGATTATATCTTGCTTCTCAAAAATTTCTGTAATCTGTAGAAAAAAATTATATTTTTTCGAACTGTGATGCCTGATTGCAAGGTCAACCAATCTAAAACATATTCTAGGTAGTCGAGTTCCTTCCATATTATTTATTTTCTTCAACCAGTTAAAAACCCTGCTCAACATTTCACTTGCCAATAGAGACACCTCTGTTTCGTTTCGCACCGCATAATTGGGACAGTACTTCGGCAATTCTAGAATTTTCTTATAATATGTCATCTGTATTTTGTCAATATCATTCACGTACCGCGAACCCCATATTTCAATGCAATAACAAAGCACACTCACTGCCAACGACTGGAAAAGCGTTTCTTTTGCATACCAGCTGTTTGACTTCGACACCGCTACTATCTTATCAACTGAAGCTATTGCTATTCTGGTTAAGGATTTCGTCTTCATTAAAGCTTGTAAAAATACCACTGAACTAGAAAACATTGTTCCAAGGTAAGTAAACGTACTAACAGTCTCTAGTGATTTGTTTTCGCACTTGAAAGAGAGATTCTCGGCTAGTCTTCCCTTATGGAAAATCAAAGCTTTTGACTTACGCTTGTTAATTTGTATCATATTAATATTACAGTATTTCACCAGAAGGTTTATTTTTCTACGCATATCTACTGGTGAATCAGCAAAAATAACCAGATCGTCTGCATAGGCAATAGTTATAATTTCGTGGTTATAATCGATAAAAGAACTCTTCTATGTCGTTTAAGTATAATGCGAAGAATATCGGACTGAGAATCTCACCTTCCGAAACCCCCTCTATTACACGGAGAAAAATAGATATTCACGCAGACTATCTAGATATTACTAGTTAAGATCTTAGCGATTTAACTATGGGACAGAAATCTAGATATTGAAGTAGAGCATCCATAGATATTAAAAAGAAGATTTTAACTAACAATATCCAAGATATTAAAGGGCAGAATCTAAGATATTCAAAAACTATTTTTTAATTGTGCAAAAATTACCTCTAAACCATGCCATTTTCTATAAAATCCAAAAGGCTTATATATCGTAGGCCTCTATTTTTAATAAGAGTAATCCTCAAGCATTCGTCTTTTTTCATAATTATTCAATTTTCGTGTAGACCGGATAACACGCTGTTCAAGGCTAACATTAAACTCGTAGATGTCTGTATCGACGAGTCCTCATTTTCTTGCGAAAATTATGATATTGTGTCCAAAAACACTTAATTTATTTTTTATCAAAACTTTTAACGCAATATATATACAAAAAACCACAACACACATGACGAATGCTCAAGATACAGACAAAGCGGGGTTAAAATCTTTTGTCGCCACGCCACACGTCAACAACATTGCTCCGATAAAATATCAATTTTTTAATATCTTAGATATTAACTGTTAATATCACACATTTTATACTTCCAATATAAACAGATATTGCCCTTTAATATCTTGTATATTAAATAGAAGATATTAGATATTATGCCGTAATATCTATATATTATGGTTAAATATCAAAGTTTTTAATATCTACTTTTCAATATCCATTTTTCTCCGTGTATATCGATTGCCTCTGTCAAACCATCATGCGTACGGACTGATAATACCGCTTTATCGTAAAGATCTTTACAAATTTAAGTTCAGTGTGGAAAAAGTTCGTGGCGCTGTACATTTTCTGTCTAGTCCGCCTTGATTCGACAATGGCGCGCAACAGGCTGACTGTCCAGTGGCTAGACTGGGCTGTAACGCTCGGATCGACTAGTTTCTAGACAGATCGTCTATTTTTATAAAACATAATTATTCTTATATAAACCCTGAGAGAGTACCGGGGGTTCAGCGGACCCCAAACCAAGGTTGATCGCAATTATCCCCTTTTTTTGTACATTTTACTTAAAATATAAGAATCATAAAAAAATCGTTTTAAGATCATTAAAGCTTTGTAGACCTTCATATTCACTGATAATTGCTTTTGCATTTTTTTCTCAAATTGCCACTTTCATTTTTCAAAAATTTTTTGAAACGTAGACTATCACACGTATTTTTTCTTTGAAATATTGTATTTCGAGAAAAGGTACCTACATTTTTAGCAAGAAATATTAAAAATTTTTAAAGTTAAGATTTCTTCAAGAAAAACTGCATTTTCGTGACTTTGAAACAGTTTTGATTATTTAAATTAATTCAAAGTTAAAATTTGATTATCGAGGCTATTGCATCGTTTTTCGGAAGGATCCGATGGACCCGATGATCCGATGGACCTTCTGTACTCTGAGTGTTATTGGGTCGGGGTGTACTCTCTAAGGGTTACATAATAAAATTATTTTTTATTGCATAAAAGTGTAATATATCGATTTTGCAGTAGATTAAAAATATAAAAAAAGTTTTTGTGTACATAAAAATGAAAAAATGGGTTTCCTTAAATCTTGTAAATACGCCGGGTGTCGAACTTTTGAAGTAACTTCATACTATGTTGCTGTAACTTTGTCCCGTTGCCTTAACACACTCAGCCAACTAAAAGTTTAAAAAACTTTCATTTGAGTCGGATAATAATTTTAAGTCATTACATCATAATATATATTTTAATAAAAGAAGAACCATTCTTAAACATTAAAAGTGCTTGATGTGTTAAAAGAGCATTGAAAGTAATAAGGTTTGTATGATTACACTTGCGATTAGGCCAAGAAATAATTATTGTTTGTTATTATAAATAATTAATACGTTAGGCTTAATTATGATTGACGCAATAAATAAATAATTGGAATAATTTAAATAAATCTGTTATGTTAAAATGTGATTTTTTGTAATATTGTCAACATAATACATAGCATTATACATATTATAATTATGATAAATTTATGATGCATGATTCAAGACTGCCACGAAATTTTTTCACCCGGGGTGCGGTAGGCAGGGTAAGTATTCAATTTTAAAGGTTTTGCTTGAAAGCAGAAGTTTTAGTTTCAAAAGCAGCACGTTTAAACTCATTGGGAGATATCAAGTGCAAAAGTTTTAAAAAAGTCAAATATGTATCTTTGTAAAATTGAAAATTTAACTGATGAATACTTATTGTTTATTAAACTGATGAATTTCAAATGAAATATTGCAAATTAACTCACTCTCAAATCTTTCAACATAAGTTTTTATTTATAATTATTTACGCACAAATAATAATTGCTAATAAATAATTAATCAAAATTTCATTTATTTTAATGATAAAATACAACTTGTGTTTCCAGAAATTAAATTAATATTTTATTTTTCGCGTTTAAAACTGGGTACCCGAACAAGGTTCACAATAGTGCAATATATTATTCTATTTGTAATTTATAGAACTATAAAATTAAATAAAATACATTTTTTAATTTAAAAACAGTACATATAGAATACACTTTTCATGATTTTCCCATACGGTTTACGATTGACGGTTGTTAAAAATTTGCATTGATTTATATTACTTATAATTTTCAAAACAATTCTTTGTTCATTTCGAATGTTTGAGTCTTATGAACAGAAATAGTGACATTGATGTTCAGAAACACGAACGAGATTATAAGGATGTTCAAAATGAACGTTATCAGTGAGTGCAACAATGTCACTCCCCGATGCCGCAAGCAACCATCAACAGTTTTAAGGATGTACACTAAGTACAATGAATGTTAAAAGTCGCTATTTTTTCAAATGATTGATCAAATCAACAAAAACTGATCTATTATTCATTTCTGCAAACCTTGACAGAGGCTTCTAAACGTACTTCAGAAAAAAAGAATTCAGGTTAAAATCGTGTATTTAACAGTAGTTATTTAAAATTCTAGTTTTTGTTAGGGAAAAGTTACAATTCTTATTTAATCCTAATGATCAAGGCCTCATTTTATTTTTTGAAGAAACTTCTACAATTCTAGTTGGGTGGTGTTAATTAAAATTTTAGGTATAATTATTTATGACAAGAATAACTGTAATGTTCCTAAATTAATTTTTAAAATAAAACTCACCCGAATAGAATATTGTAAAGAATCCTTCAAAGAATAAAATGAGACCTTGGTCATTAGGATTGAATGAGAATGGTAACTTTTCCCTGAAGAGAAATAAGAAACTAAACCTTTTAAATAACTACTGTTAACTAAAAAATTTTAACCTGCATTATTTATTATGTAGTACTCTTAGAAGCCTCAGTCAAGAGTTTCAGAAATTAATAATATATCTATTTTCGCCGATTTCATAAATCATTTCAAAGATAGACGACTTTTGAGGTTTTTTGTAGTTAGTGTACATCCTTAAAGGCGAAAAATAATATACAAATTTAATTTCTAAAAAGACAAGTTGTATGCTATCATTAAAATCAATTATATTTTGATTAATTATTTATGAGCATTAATTATTTTTTGCGTAAATAATTACAAATTAAAAATTGCTCTTGAAATCTTTGAGAATGATTTATTTTGCAATATGTCAATTGAAGTTAATCAATTTAATATACAATAAGTATTCATCAGTTAAAGTTTTAATTCTGGAAAAATATATATTTAAATTTTTTAAAACCTTTGCACTTGCTATCTCTCAATAAGTTTACACGTGACACTTTTCAATCATAACGTGTAAAATTGTTTACTTACCGTACCTACCGCACTTAATGTAACAATCAAATTACAAACTCATTTTTTCAGATTAACGTAAATTGCTGTTTTATTGTATTTCAAGCTGTTTTGCTATGAATATTAGCATGTTATCGTTAAAACAAGCAATTTTAAATTTAATTACTGTTCCGCCTGAGCATTCCCATTCTTACAAGTAGTCGCGAAAATAATACTTGGCGTGACAAGTAGTTTCTTTTTGTAAGGCTCCCTTTCAGTAAAGTACACAATTTTAGACTTTATGCTTTTCCATGGCAAATTGTACTTGAATTCACTGACATTTCCGCAGCTTCTCTTGAAAGATCTATAATTTATGAAAATTTACTTCAATCAACTTAAATTCACTTTATACTCGTGTATTTACATAATTCCCTAAAAGTTGCTTGAATTCGCTTAAATTCCCTACAATTCCCCTAAAATCCGCAGAATTCACTATAATTCTCCCAAATTCTTTCGAACTGCTGTAAATTCCTATGAATTTCGTCGAATACTCTTGTGATTGCTTGAATCCGCTTAAATTTTTCATATGTTCACGTGAAACATCTCTTTACTAGAATTCACTTTGAATTAGTTTTCCCTAAAACCTTATTTGTTCGCATTTATTCCAATATTTTTGTGGTTATCTCGAAAACCGTTTCCGCTGGCGTAAAAGTAAGGGTATCTTTAGATTCAGAGATACATAATACATGAAAATCCCGTAACCTCTTTGGTTATAAAATTCCTATATTCACTTGAAATCTATTCTTTATTTGAAAAAAAAATTAACAAATTAATCTCAAAAACTTGGCGTATAGGCAAAAAATAAAGGCCAGATTCGCATTCAGCACGAAAAGCTAACTCTGAAGTGTACTAGCACAGGTAAATATCAATCTTAAAAATGAGACTGAATTGTTCTTAAATGAAAGATATAACATCAAAACTACGTCCCAGAATGAGAATGCAGCTATAGGTACAGCTGCATTCCCATTCTACTCTGAAATTGGAAATTTTTTTATTTGGAAAACAATGTTCTCGTTTAGAAAAAAAAGTAACAAATGAGCTGCAACTAAAATTAAACCCGCCATCAACAGCAATAAATGGTGTGTTAACGGCCACAACGGAATTATGTTAATTATAATTAATAATAATTTGACACGAATGTCAAATGATATCCTATTAATGTTAAAGAAATCCATTATTCCTATAATACTATGCGGAAGTAGTATATGACAATGCGAAAGTATCCCTCCGGGTAGCCAGTATCCTGATGACGTGCGCGTCGAATAGCTAGTGTAGATATTTGAGTAAAGTCGAAAGTGCAGTTCCGTGGAGAACGCGTAAAGGTAGGATACACCACCTCTTAGGATATGAACGTCGCGCCACTTCTCCGCTCGCGTGGCATATTTGAAAAGGAGGTGAACGCGCGCGCGAGAGTGGTACCATTGGATAGGGAATTGGGGCAGGAGCCAATAGTGAGTAGCGAAGGTGGAGCGATAGGTATTAAATAGGTGTGCGGCTGCATCAAGCAAGTTGAGTTCATAAGGCAGGCTGCCTTTAATGTAATCGGTTGAAATTTGGATTACAGTGATCCGAACTGAGTGGTGGTATACGGTTGTCTTCTGTGGATACAGCTCGCGGAGTGCGAGCCTTGCTACCGGCCGAACTAACGAGTGACAGTCCTCTGATAGAACGTTGGGCATAGTAGTCAGTCGCCGCCGAGTCAGTGACTCAGACAGTCCGCAAAGGAGTTGTCTTAACTAAGAACTATGAGGTCCTTTGCCGGTTGTAAACCGCTACACCATGTTATCGTACCCGTGGCAGTTCTTCTTTTCCTTCTCGACGTTCCGTCCTTAGATGCAGCGCGCTCTACCAATTCCAGCACCAAAAGGAAGAAGGGTGAGTGTCCTTAACTTGGTTCTTTCGTCAACCTTCAGCGATCCTTTGACTCTCCTCCTTCAACCCTTCTTCTATTTTTTTTTTATTTCTTTCTATAACTCCTGCTCCTTCATTGAAGGACTATCTTCTTTTGCAATCTTCCCTTTTTGCAAACTACCATTGCCCGTTTCTTATTTATGAATAGATGACTCATCATCATTTCCTTATTCTCCCTTCGTTCCAAATATCATCCCGCAACACCTTCTTAAGGGCTCCACTTCCCACCAGTTCTTTGAATAATCCTTTTTACTCTAGTTTCTATACCCTTACTCTTCAGCTCTCAACTCTTCTATCTTCCTTCCTAACCCCGTACTCTATCTATACTCTTCTTCGCCTTTCCCTCTCCCATTCTCGTTCCTTCGCTCCTCTTCTCGAGAACCGCGAGTGAAGTGATACGTGCGAAGCGAATCGGTTTCTACCGTAGGACGGATCAGGACGTCAGTGAGGAAAGTAGACGACAGTGATGTGTTAGCGAAAAGCAAGTGCTACCGGGTGAATCGTAGGTGAATGACGGTTTCTGATCTTGAACCACAACCAAAGAGAGTGGAAAGCTAACATCGTAAATCATTTCATCCTAGTCATGAGGGGATTTCGCGATATGAGCTCTTTTACCTCTACTGCCTAGGTGGCTTCTTCTTGTCACGGCATATCACTCCACCACACTGTGTCCAACGTGACGTCTTTACGTGGCACAGTTCTAATCTCTACGAGCTCATCCCCCCATTCACATAACGGTCTTCATGCTTGGAATCCTTGCGATACCAAATGCCGTTAAATGCAGATCGAGTGAGATTAGCTGAATGTGACAAAAACCAAAGCATAGATAGATACTCATGATGGTCCTATCAGTTCAAAGCATATTTAAATGCTAGTTTTCCGTTATTTGTGAATGTCCTTTGACTATATAATGTCCTATATTCAAGCGTCCTAAATTACATTAATATCGAATTATTTTCATCAGGCAGGTGCTTTTATTAGATTTCTCAATATTTTATCCCTGACTTGCAAAATGCTTCATTGAGGAAATTATCGTGCATTACATATGACAATTTTTGTGATACAAAATAAATATTTGCAAATATTCCAGATTACAATAACAGGAAAGATTTGGAAATTTATTTTTAAAAAACAGCCCAAAGGAAAGTTTTTATGTTGATTCTATAAGGAGATTCAATTTCTAAAAAAAATTGAAATTGCAGTACTTTCTTAAATTATTAATATCTTGTGAAGTATTGAACAATGTAATATTATGTGGATCATTTTAAACGTAAATTTCTATGGAATTTTTTAACTTATGGTTAAGATTCTGAAAATTTTCTCTTTATTTTTCTAGAAAATTGTAAAAAAAAAACAATACTTGTAGTTCAGTATTTCCGCAGATATTAAGTATTAAATAATTTACTACAATTACCACTTTTTTACAACTTCTCCTTATAGGATTAGCCTAAATACTTTGCCAGTGACTGATTTTTTGTAAAATTTTAAAGGAATTTCTGGAATGACTCTTAGAATTCAATAAGGCAAATAAGTGAAATATTATATTACCTACCATTACACTGGTTTGCATGGTTTTTGTGAATTGATAATAATCAAGTAGTTTTGAGATATACCTTTTTGCTGAACGTGAATCCGGAATAATTGTCAATCATTGCAGCTTTTAGATAAATTTCAGCTCAAAAGTGCTGAGAGTAGAAATTGGTCTATTTTTTAAAAAATCGTAGCAGGTAAATAAGAGATGTATGATTTGCAAAAAATATAGCTGAAATAAAGTTATACCGTTCATAAGAGCATACGCGCAATTTTTACGATTTTTCAGGCGAGACAGAAAAACTGTTTAAAAAATCGAATTTTTAGTGTAGAAAAATATATCTTTCTGATTTTTTCCCCGATTTAAATTAAAAGTGCATTAGGAATATTTTAACATGTTCCGAAAAATCGATGAAACCTTTTTTTCGTTCGGGCCGCAAGTTTTCTCCAATATTAACAGTGATTTAAATTCCGTTCTTTAATTTCAGAAATAAACAAAAATTGCACTTGTTCCTATTTTTTATTCTTTCGAAACGCACATATTTTTAACTTCCAATTAACATCCAATTTTGATCATAGAGAAAAAAACGAAATTTTGCTTCCGAGATACTGCAGTTCTGAATTTAAATGTGAAAAGTTTGAGTAACAAAAATCATCCAGTTCACAGAAGCTTGAGACTTTATACTGTAAGTTACACTCTAAATTTCAATTAAATCAAGAAAAATTAAAATAGATTTGTTGCTCTTGAATTCCCAACAAATATCAAAAAGTTCCAAAAAATTGAAAATCTTGCAAAAAAAATGCAAATAAGTTTTTACATTGCAATCGAATTTAAAGAAGGACATCGTTAAGAGTGTATTGCAATTATTATTACAATTTTTCTGATTTTTTAAACTAATAGTATCATTTTGTAAAAGTGGCGCTAATGCACTTATGCAGGGCTACCTTTCAAATATCCTTGACGCGCTATGTTGTTAAGAATCAGGAAACCTTTAATTCCCGTATGCGTCATCAGTCACATGTATCTTCAGTTTTTTGACCCCGGATTCATGATCCATGAGTAAAACTCCTTCGAGTCTCCTAGTCACTTCATATCAATAAAATGAAAAGTGAAATGTTAGATAAAATGATATCATAAATATAACGAGTAGAAAAGTTTTGAAACTTTCGTAAAACAAAAGATAATTCATGTAAAAAAATCATAAATGTGCACATTAGAAGGAAAAATGCTAAAGGGCACCAAATGACTTTCATTTTTATAGTTACCTTTTGTTACTATTTTATACCGTCAAGTAAAAACGGATCATTCTTATCAGACAGTGCTGGTATCGGAATCGACGTCACGAGTTCTCAATCTTTCACAGCTTTGATTTAGTTTTAATAATTTTACATAATATGCAATTTCTCATTGCTAATAAAAAAGGTATTATTTTGATTAAACTTTCCAATAATATTAAAAATCACCAAGGTAAAGAACCGTACATTGCAAGAAGTGTATAATGGAAAATTATTACATATTACTTTGCTCCTTACGTTTATTGCTCTGCAGCAATGTTACATATAATTTGAAAGTATTGCGAATGTGATATTAACTAGTGGTTATTAGTATCTAAGAATTACAGTTTATAAAAGTTAAACATTCCTTCATAGGAAAGTGATTCAATCAACTAGAAAGAAATGATTGCATGATGAATTGTTCAATTTATATTTTAATTGAAATGTACTAAAATGGAATGACAATTTGCAATTACATTTTTTCATTCAATATACGAAGTTTGTTGATTCTTTCATTGCTGATGAATTTTACGATGTAGTTTCGTGATGTTGTTAGAGAAAACTACGTTAAATTTTCACTTAGAAAATAAAATCATGATCGTTCAATAATGTACATCATTTAACAGTCACTTTCTTCGCATTTCCTGAAACAACTCCTGCAGCTGAGTCATTGGAACGCATTTACTAATATCCTTGTCTGTTCTCAACAACATGTTAAATTTATCTGCGATGTCGATTCCGTTGACTCCAAGTGAAGGCTTCGGCATTATAAATTTCTCCAAAAGATAATTTTGAACCAGAATAAATAAATTTCAATAAACTTATCAGAACAGTCCAGATTTCTGGAACAGCTTGAGGTTTCTTGAACCCTAACATTTGGAGAAATGAAATTTTGTAAAAATCTTTACGAGGAGTAGGATGGCGCTTGGTGGAACCTGTCCACCTAGATGAAAGCTGTCACGGAAGTTTCTTCCGAACACACTACTTCATTTATATACACATCGCTATGCCATATACCGCTCATTGTCTTGCATCCCGAAACAAGTTGGTCAAATCGACGATCCTTAATGGTGTCTGGGTAGAAAAGCGAATCTTTGTCCACGTCATTGAACTTCTAGCCGACTGGTTTTTTGCGAGAAATTCGCCTTCCGTCAAGACAAAAGAGAGATAAAGAGGAGAAGCGGGAGAGAATATACAAGGACGCTGGATAAATAAATACAAAATTAGTCAAAGTAGTAAACATATGCTTAAAAATGTTTTTCGTTAACGATTTAAACATATTATCCAAAATATTTAACTTACAAACTTTTTTTC
>CAKNWT010188547.1:0-12017 GCA_932066315.1 Andricus coriarius
CGACAAAATCCATCCGGTACATTAGCGTAATTAGCTAGAGCGTGCGGTTTAGATTTAGGTAGTTTAGGTAGGTTTCGAATCCCCAGCGGGGGCGATTTTTCATAGCGTTCTGCGTGCGATTATGTTTGTAAGTGACCGTGTCTGCAATTGCATAATTTCAAAAATAAATCAAGTGCAATTATTATACATAAAACAATTTTTGTTGCAAATTTATTTATCTGTACCAGCACCGCGGCAGTGCAGACTTTAGGTACAGGCATAATACCATTTCCAGTACAGTTCCAGTACCGACAGACAACTCCCAGCCGAGTGACATTTCGTATTAATGCCAGTACCGCGCCAGTACAGACTTGCAGTACAGACGTAGTATCTTTTCCAGTACCGCGGCAGTGCAGACTTTAGGTACAGGCATAATACCATTTCCAGTACCGCCCCAGTACCGGCAGACAACTCCCAGCCGAGTGACATTTCGTATTAATGCCAGTACCGCGCCAGTATAGACTTGCAGTACAGACGTAGTATCTTTTCCAGTACCGCGGCAGTGCAGATTTTAGGGACAGGCATAATACCATTTCCAGTACCGCCCCAGTACCGACAGACAGCTCCCAGCCGAGTGACATTTCGTACTAATGCCAGTACCCAGCCGTTTTCCATGCGGTAATATACCAGTACCACGCCAGTACCGATATCCGACCGGCGGTACTGGCGCGGTACCAAGCCAGTTGTAAATTTCCACCTGGGATGAAGCGTACGCTCAAGCTGGGCATTCAGCTTATCAGTAATATCGCCATATATATGACACAGCGTAAGTCAAAGAAAGGAGGGATCAGGCTTTTAACCAGGAGGATACGCGTTGAGGTAGGCAGTTATTCTTTATTCCTGTTAAGTTTTTGGAGGACTCTAAAGGTTTTCCTTGAAATTTTCGCAACTTGTTCATTCCAAGTAATACAGCGATTAAGAATATAGCCTAAATTTTTCACTGATTTTATAAAGGTAATGAGACGTCCATCGATCAAGAGAGAAGGTAGGGTTGCAATTGTTTCAAGTGATGGAGAGGAAGAAGGTTTTATGATTATAGCCATGGTTTTAGCAGGTTTAATAGTGAGGCCGCTTGTCGACGCCCACTGCACCACTAGATCAATATCCGCCTGTACGTTTTGAAGTAAGCTTTTAAGTTTGGCAATAGGCCCGGAAAGGTAAAGCTTGAAGTCGGCAGCATATTTTTGATGGCTGCAATAACGAAGTTCACTACCCAGTTCAGAGGTGTAAATATTAAATAAAGTGGGTACGTGGATCCCTGAGTTACACCACTCTCAAGCTACCCACAGTCAAACCGCTCGTCATTGCTAATTCGTACTCTTTCAGAACGATTACTAAGATAAGGTTCAAACCATTTAACAACTATATTCGAGAGGTGAAACGGATTGAGCCTAGTTAATAGTAGATTATGTTTAACTGTGTCAAACAGCTTAGAAAAGTCAAAAAGGACAACAACTGTTATTTCCATTCTATCAATTGCAAGTTTAGGGTCAGAAGTTACTTTAAATTAAGATGTAAGTGTACTATGCCTGGCACGGAACCCAGATAGCATTGGGCCCATTAAATTGTTTGTTTCAATGTGTACAGTGTGTTGATGATGGAAAATGCGTTCGAAAGGTTTAGACAAAGCACATAGGATGGATATAGGACGGAAGTCTTTGGAAGACGTAGGGTTAGATATTTTAGGAACAGGGCGAATAATCGCCTCTTTCCAGTCATCATAAAATATTCCCACGTGCAGGATGCGTTGTAGATGTGCAAGAGAATAAAGCCAATGACTGATAAGGTAATGCGAATCATTTTCATTGAATTACCATCAGATCCTTAAGCATTTGATTTTACCACGAAGAGTTTTTAATTAGGGTTTCCTGCGATATATCAGAAAAGAATAATTTAGTATTCTCAAAAGTAGAGGGAAAGTGATGAAAAAAATTTCTAATACCCCCTCCAAGTGAATTTAGATTAGTGTCGCTGCAAGAACAATTTTGCGAGAATGTAACATCATTCCTTTGGTCGGTCAGTTAATCAAAAAATCATTGGGCCGAAAGATCTTGATTACTGAAAAAATATTCTGATTTCCCTAAGTCGGGGATGGAAAAAAGTTTCAAACACCCCTGCAAGTACATTCAGATGAATATCATTTTTAGGTTAGTTTTCAAAAGAAATTTTATCATCAATCCGTTGGACACACGGTTAATCAAAAAATCATTAGCGCTTAAAGAACTTAATTACTGAATTTTTTTGATCCAACTCATCAGTGGACGGAAAAAAAGTGTCTAGCACGCTGGAAATTACATTTTCAACTGTGTCGCTGCGAGAATGGTTTAATGGAGACGTTGAAACATTATGCCTTTGGTCTCTTAATTGATCAGAAGATCATTGGTTCCCAAGAACTTGATTACTGCAAGAAAATTTCGATCTCGCTAAGTATGAGTAGGTAATGAACAAAAATTTCTGACATCCTGCCAAATAAAGTCAGATTGGTGTCACCTCGAGGCTGGCTTTCTAAAGATTTTAAAACACCATTCCTTTGATCACTCAGTGGATCAAAAAGTCATTGGGTCCGAAGAACTTAATTACTTTAATAATATTCCGATTTCGCTAGGTACTGGATGCAACCGAATTTCTAGCGATGTCACTGTGAGGTTATATTCCCAACGACTTCGGAAGAGTATCCTCTAGTTTATTGAGTTGATCAAAGAAGTATGGGGCCCAGGAAGTTGATTTTCGTAAAAATTCTTTGATCTCCCCAAGTACGCGATGAAAAATGAATGCCTTACACTCCGGAAAGTAAATTTAGATAAAGTGTTCCAGAAAAAAACCCCACAAGTTCAATCATCTAAATTTACTTTGAGGGGTGTAATACGTTATTTTCCATCTCGTGCTTAAGGAGGTCAACAAATTTTGTCAAAAATAAAGTTCTTTGAACCTCAGCATTTTAAGATCATCTGAATAAGCCAGAGCATTATGTTCAAATATCTCGAGGAAACCACCATTGCAGTGACACCGATCTGAGTTAAATGTCGGACGTCTTAGAATTGTTTTTCAATCCCCTACTCAGGGAAGTTAAACAACTTTTGCATCAATCAAGTTCTTCAACCCCAATGATTTTTTGATCAACTGTGTTACACAAGTAAATTTTCCCAAATTATTTTCTATTATGCTATTAAAAAAAATACCCTAAATATACTAACGCAGACCTACCGGAGAATTTACTTTATTTGAATATGATTGTGACAAAATTGGCACTCCTGTAATATCATTTAATTCTCTGTAATAATCTTTAATTTAATTAGCGTTACCCGGCAAGGGTGAAAGGAAGAAATAGCGTACTTTGCAGAAGGGAGACTCGGGTCCAGCCATACAATATTTATAAAAGATAAAGATAATTTCCTTCATATTTTATCCTGTGTGGTGCAGTGTATGTGTAGCGGGCGTAAAGTTTTATGCAGCGGGCGTAAAGCTTTATGTCGGCCCGGCGGCGCAGTGCGCATGTGCGCATGTCACTGGGCTGGAAGCGGCTACATTACGCCTGATTCACGTGTATGCAAGGGCGTGTTTTAAGAGGGGTCGGACAAATAGTACATTAAGTAACAAGGGGTGAAAGGAGCAGATTTTACCCGCGGGTCGGTTTACTGCCCGAGCAAATCGAGGCAGTAATTACACGAGGGAAAAGTCTACTTTCGTCCGTGTGTGTCCGATGCATTTTCTATAGCTTTGTTCGCGGCTCGAATTCCGATCGACTCGGAACAACACAGACTTTCAATATTGCGACCGTCGATCAAAAAAAGAAAAAAAAGTCCACTTTTATTTTCGCCCGATAATTTTACTTTCTCCCCTCAAATACGGTTTACGGGAAATACATGCTACTTTCGCCCCTATTTTCAGGGGCCAAAGGTGGCCATTTCGGTCGAGTGTGGAATAAAAGATATTTATAACAATTGCTGGCACCCGACGTGGGCCCTTTTAAGCGATGGTGAATATTGAACAATATTCTGAATTACTACGCCCGATTAGCCAGGACCACAAATAATTGCGCAGACTCTGGTCAAACCCGTCACACGAGGTCGTAGCGATAATTTTGACCTAACCACTTTCGGGAGTGAACAAACAACCCGGTGGCGCTGACATCAACCCTCGATTCTTCCTTGGAAACGACCGAGTATTTTCAAGGATTCTCACACGACGAACAGGCCTACTCAGCTCCTGCCATGAATCAGCAATGTGCACTCTTGGCTAATGACAATCCCATCTCGACAGGCGGACCACAAGGGAACCCTGGATCCTCAACGACAGTTAACTCAAACTATTTTGGCTCAGCATGAAATAGGGCTATCAAGTCACAGGCCTTTTACTTTGTGACCGTATCTGAGGGGAAAAGAGTGCTGCTTTTGGAACAAGTCAAGGAAATTCTCGCAGAAGGAGTCATTGAACCTTGTAAATCGGAGCATAATTTTGCATCGGCTTTCCAATACGAAATCAAATTTTGGAAGATGCTACCCATACTGCACCAGAAACTCAGGATTCGATAAAAGAATTCGGATGCGCGAGTATTTTATCTACTCTGTATCTAAGGATGAACCATTTACCTTTCAATGTGTAACAACCTAGACGTCCTACAGGACGGCGTGAAGTTGAACAATTCTTTAAAGTCTGTAACTGGATCGCAAATATGTTTCAAACTTCTCAGAAGTATCTGCGGTGTGGATTTTTGCGCGCGCTCTCGATTCATCCTACCGGCGAACCCCAAATGGACCTCGCTAAGGACAAACTAATTCTTCTACCAGAGATCCCGATTCCTGAGTCCAAAAAAGTCCTCTGCCGTCCCAACAAGAAAATGAGTAACTACATATTTCATCAAAAATGAGTTGCGAAGTTCATCGTATTTTTAATATCGTTTACTATCGTTTTGTAAAGAAATAGAGTCATGTTTTGCCCGTATTATTTATAATTTTGCAAAAATAATTTGCCGTATTTACATCAGACATACCTCGATAGCTAACTTATATTTGCAACAATCTAAAATCAGCTGTCAACTATCTGCCCGGTCCCTTACTTTTGCTGAAAAGCCGAATTGAAGTACTTTTGCTGATTTAGGTAAGAATTCAAAGTTTTTATTGTAATGTGTATGTACGTATATTTATTGTGCTAAATTATAGTTATAGAACATGTCTATCCCAGTTTTAAATCCGTGGTTTTCCTACGTTTAGCACACGTATTTATATGTTATGTCACACGCGATTTCATCATTTAAGAGTACTTTCTAACCCTAGATCACTGCCTTTATTTATTTTACGTATATCATGCAATGCCCTTAAAATATGTATTTAATTACAAAATGTACAGCAATCCGATTGCATTATTAGTTTAATTTTCTCAATTTTTCTTTCAATTTTAAGTAGTTGAGACAACTTTTGCTACCTTTTTAATCACAAGTAAAAGAAAAATATAGATTTTTTCTTATTTTCTCAAAATTGAACATTTAAAAACCTTTAAAATCAGTCGCATTCCTGCTTAATTTTTGTTAGCTTGTATGATATATCCAAAAATAAGCTTGGCATTTTTTCTCCGAATTTGCTGCCATAAAGAAGGAGATTTTCCGTTCGCGACAAAAGATTCCTCACATGACCAAGCTGACCACAAGGTGCTTGGTTATCGCAAAGAAATCTCAACCGAATGTGGTAATACAAATTTATATAATTTTGATTTTGGGTTCAATATAATAATAGACGAGTTTTTAAAAAGAAGTTTCCCAGTAAAAAGAAACAAGTTGAGGCGAATTTCTGCGAATAAACATTTTTGAATGCGTTTCAATTCGTTTTAATTCGTGGTCAAGGTAATTTAAAAAAAAAATTGATCAAAATTGCATGTCTCGAGACTCGAACCAGCGATCCCAAGTGTAGAAGTCCAGGCGGTGACCACTGAGCTACGGGACTCTTTGATATTTATTTACAACGGATCCTTTATGCTCAGCGCGTTCGTTATAGTTTACGAATTCGATTGAATAGGCCAACCTTTGAATGCATTCGCGCTGACGAATTCAGGCGATTTGGAGCTTGACTTTAAATCTCGTGAATTAAAATAAATTGGCTGTCACTGAAATTAATTCATGCCGACACATTCAAATGAATTAAGTCTCCTAAAAATTGTGCGCCGAATTTGGGCCGATGACAGATCTGAAGATTAAATTACTTATTTCCGAATTTACAAGAATTCACGACTTGCTCCAATTCGAGATTGTCGGAAAGCGAGATTCACGAAGGCTCCAACAAATTCATCTCAATTCATTCCGAGAGTTAAATCTCTTGACAATGCTGGCATGATGCTTCCCTTCATGTGTCCCTAAGAATGTGAGAATATTTTGGTTTTGCTTAAAATAACATTTAAAGTGATTTTTTGCGAAATGAGCAAAGACGAGGTTTTTCGACGTTTTGGGTACCCACAGGCGATATTATTTGATAACGGAGCCCAAATCACAAGTGATCATTAAAGATGATTAGAGCCTGCGAGACTTGGAATTCTAAACATTGGACCACTCCGAGTTACCACCCCCAGACCAACCCTACAGAAACGTGGAATTAAAGGCTAAAAGTAGGGATGAGGTTATGGTCGGTTGATCACTCACACAAGGATTGAAATGCCAAGTTATCGAAAATCCTATTCAATGTGCTGAATAGATGCTGCGCTACTACAGGAAGGACTCCTACTCAAGTTTTCGTCGGTTCCTGGATTTAAGTACCTGGAGAGTGGGTATTGGTAAAGTCCCTCAATTCTACGCAGGAACGGAGGGCATTTTTAGAGGCTGTCCGGGTGAACCAACAACGATTCCTGCAACGTTATCTAATTTTGCTTCAAGATTGTAAAAATGGGCAGGTTTTTACCCATTAATAAAGATTCTTAATAAAGACATCATCAGATTGATGGAGGTATCAGACTGATAGAGGAACCTCAGAAGGACCTCCGGCTATCCCATCCTCGCACTCGACAAGGAAAGTAGAGCATCAGTAAGTGTGAATTATTCTGTCAGACCAGCTCTACTAGTCGCGGATTTAAATGTCAGGGTATGGTTATCACAACCAGCTGTCACAGTCGCCATCGATACCCGTACGGTCGGGCCTAAATCCCCGCAGGTAAGTAAGTCAATCTCTTCAGACGTACAAGAAGCACCATGTCGTAAACGAGTTCGACATCTTAAGAACATCACCCTTTCTAGGCAGAAAGAGGTCCCGGAGGTGCCTATCGACCAGTAACAGGAACTAGAGCCAATAAGATAGTTCAAAGGGTTTTTGTATATTATTTAGTATGTAAGAGAATGTAATTAGGTTTTCGATTCCGAATAAATAGTACACGTTTCTCTTGTAAGTAAAAAGTATTCATGAGTAAACGACAGTTAAATTGAATCAGTAATTAGGTATTATGTAAGAGAATGTAATATAGATGTTAGATTTTCTAACATCTAGTACATGAACGATAGTTGAATCGCATCAATAGTTAGCTAGTATTTAAGAGAATGTAACATAGTTTTTGGACTTTGTTACTGCCAGCACACGCTTCACCTTTAAGTAAGAAGGGTTAAAGGGTAAACGATAGTTGAATCTCATCGGTAATTAGTTAGTGTGTATCTTTTATATCATAGGACATATGAATGTTCGCACGCTAGTCACGGCAGTCGATGAATTGATACATCGATAGGCCAATGAGGTCTGATTCGCGCGGCAGCGCTGCGCTCACATAAGGTGACGCTCCGCTTTAGTCGAGATCCCCTTTTCGGGCTTTCAGTCCTCTGTCAAGAGGACCTGGGATCCTTAATTATCATAATTATCAAACTATTGCCTCATTGCCATTTTCAGACAAGGATTGCGAGGAGGACAGCGTTGAATCCGTCTATCTTAAACAAAAACCACATTCTTTTAGAACTTTTTTTCCGCCTCGACTTTCTCAACACGTCATCCATCGACTGGCACAGAGGAAAATATATCGTCCCCGTAACGCGACTCAAGAAACAAAAAATTCGATTAGAATACCTGTAGAAATTAATATTTTTAGCGAGAAAATGCGCAGCGTAATGCACAGTGGTATTGGAAGATCATTCCTGAGCCAGTCCGCTTACAAAGGCGTCAAATCATTCTAAACTCAGGAGTTAAAGACTGATTTGACATCTCGTGAAGGCGTCCGCCACGGAGATACGTCGCACAGTGGGGAAAAATGGACAAAATTCTGCCGACCTCACAATTCTCGCTACAACTCGGTAAATTTTTTTTTAATATACTCGGGACAACTCAATATAAATTTCCACCTGCGACCAGGCTATTCCAATATAATAATCCTGCGAAATACTATACCAAACGTCAAGTATTCTGCGCGTTTATTTCAAAAGTCAGTAAAGAGGTATCCTCCTGAAAAATTAAGTTGATCAAAAACTCAGCAATAAGATTCCAGTATAGTTTCATATTCTCAACACAAATTTGAAACTAACACAAGTATGCGACTTGTCATTTATGGGTTGATTGTTAATATTGGCCAAAAAACAGCTTAAATGCATCTAATACTGTAAAAAGGCAATGATGATAATAACATGCAACTTCAAACTCACAAATCCCAAACCCACAAACTCTAAATTCACAAACCCCAAGCCCACAAACTTCAAACCCACAAACCCCAAGCCCATAAACCCCAAGCCCATAAATCCCAAGCCCATAAATCCTAAGCCCATAAATCCCAAGCCCATAAAACCCAAGCCCACTAACCCCAAACCTACTAACCCAGAATCCCCAAGTCCACAAACCCCAAATTCACAAACCTCAATCCCACAAACTTCAACCCCACAAATCCCAAACAAATAAACCCCAAGCCCACAAACCTTTAACCTACTGACCCACATATTCACAAACACCAAGCCCACAAATATCTAACCCACAAACCCCAAGCCCACAAACCACAAACTTACTAATCCACTAACCCCAAACCCACAAACTAAAAATTCAAAAACCCCAAGCCCACACTCTTTGAACCCACAAACCCCAAGCCCATAAATTCCAAGCCAATAAATCCCAAGCCCACCATCCCCAAGCCCACAAACCCCAAATTCACAAACCTCAAGCCCACAAAACTTCAAACCCACTAACCCCAAACCTACCAACCCACAATCCCCAATCCCAAAAACCCCAAATTCACCAACCTCAAGCACACAAAATTCAAACCCCAAGCCCAAAAATCCCAAGCCCACAAACCACAAGCCCATAAATCATAGGCCCATAAACCCCACGCCTGCGTACTCACAAACCCGAAGCCCATAAACCCTTAACCTACTAACCCATAAACCCTAAGTCCATAAATCGCAAACCCATAAACCCCAAACCTACTAACCCACAAACCCGAAGCCTACAAACTCCAAACCTACTAACCCACGAACCCCAAGCCCACAAACCTCAAACTCACAAACCCTAAGCCTAAGCCCACATACTCCAAACCCACAAACTCCATTTGGAGTTTGTGAATTGTGAGCTAGTAGGTTTGGGTTTTGTGGGCTTGAGGTTTATGAGCTTGGGGTTCGTGGGCTTCGGATTGGTGGGCTCGGCGTTTGTGAATTTGGAGTTTGTGAATTGTGGGTTAGTAGGTTTGGGGGTTGGGAGTTTGAAGTTTTATGTTATTATCAGCATTGCGTTTATATTCCAGTATATAAAATTATACTGGAATCTTATTGCTGAGTTTTTGATCAACTTAATTTTCCGAGGGGATACCTGCTTTACTGACTTTTGAGATAAACGCGCATGATACTTGACGTTTAGTATAGTATTACGCAGGCTTATTATATGGGAATGGCCTGGTCGCAAGTGGAAATTTAGATTGAGTTGTCCTGAGTATTTTAAACAAAAATTTACCGAGGTGTATCGACAATAGTGAGGTCGGCAGAATTTTGTCCATTTTTCCCCACTGTGCGTTGGTTGGCATCATGCCAGAATTGTCAAGAGATTTAACTCTCGGAATGGACTTCTGGTTAAATTTTAAGGTGTTGGTTGATCCATTCTCGCAAATTTGGACCTTAAGTGGTAGCAAACATAACTATCCGTTATCACAAAGTTCCACGACGTTATAGGAACTCCAAGCTCTCTCAACTGATGAAACAGAGCGCCTGAGAAAGTTTTTAGACGCTGAATTTTATAAATTTGACAAAGAGTCTACTGGCGAGATACACTTAATCAAACATGTGATTGAGTTAAGTGATACCACACCGGACCTTCAAAAGCCATGTCGTCGAAGCGAGATAATACGTAAATTCATCAGTGAGGAGGTCGATCGTCTGTTATAAAAGGGTTTTGTATAAATTACCGACCACTTAACTCTGCATCGGTCGCGGCTCGGATCCTCCTTAGTATGGCCGCGGTGTGCCTGACAGGCTCACTTCGCAAAAAATGCCTATAAAAGTTATTTTCAACAGAACGTATATATTGTAACATTCTTAGCGATGTACTTGAAAGAAATAAAAACGGAAACTTTTTTAAAAAGCTCTTTTATTATTGTATTGAACCCAAATTCAAAATTATATAAACGTGGCTCAGATCCTCCTTAGGATGGGCGCGGTGTGCCTAATAGGCTCTTTTCACAAAAATGCATATAAAAGTTATTTAAAGCAAAACCGAAACATTGTCATATTCTCAGGGATGTACTGGAGGGATGACTAAAACCATGTTTATTAATAAAAGTTAAAAATATTGACCCTGCATAACCGGACGTACTTGGGCGCGGTGAGCCTGACAGGATCACAGGAGGGGGGCACGTACGCATGAAACGATTTATGGATGATTGTACGAGCGGTCTATATGCGTCTATAGGGGTTCCGGCTACCTGAGAGAGAGAATGGTCACCTAAAAATGTGTACCCAGTTCCTACCAGATCGGCCGCGACCGACGCAGGGTTAACCAAAAAACGATCAAGTCAGCTTATCTTGATAAATTTAAGTATAAAATTTAAAGCTTCTTCGGGTTTCAATCGTGTCTATGTTCTCTATGTTTTCTTGGAAAAATATTTTGCGTTTTTGCGATGACGGTTGTTTTGTCAAACAAAATGCTATGTCCTGTTTCAACATGATGCTCAGCTAGTGCTGATTGCGTAAAATGTTTAAGCCTGACTTTACTCTCATGTTCCGTTACACGTTGGCTCACCGCCCTCCCGGCTTCTCCAATATAGACTTTGCCACCAGAACAAGGGATTTTATATACTCCCGGATCACTGAGAGGTGCCTATTTATCTTTAGGATTGTTTAGAAGTTGTCCTATTTTTGCAGGTGGTTTCAATATGGTTTGGATGTTGTGCTTGTTGAGAATTCTTCCTCTTTGTTCTGTGATACCTTTAATGTAGGGAGAGTTTTCTTACTAAAACTAATACTTTTAGTAAGCTCAGGTCTTCTCAAGCTAAGCTACTAACATCTTTAGCTTTCTTAAAACGGTGTAGGGACAATAATATCGTCCCAAAATTCTTACAGTTGAAAAACCATTTGGGAACATCTAAATCCAAATCAATTCTACATAAAACAAGTTTGCTTCTCTTGAAAGAAAGAATACAACATACCAAATTTATCTTGCACACTACCTCCAAAAAACTATTAAAACTTCACCTTTTCCTATCAAACACTTTCAGATTTGACATTTGGTCTACATTGGACCGCATATCATTTGACCAATCCCAACGGATTAAAGATCTTTCTACTAAAAAACAAATAATAAAATTTGACAAATTACTTCCAGTAAGGCCCGAACCACTAACTAACACAGTAAAAAACATCTCTAATCATCCTTTCAGCAATGAAATGATTTCAGCCTTATCTAAAGGACATAATTTTGCAGTAGCTCCCTCCAAAATCCAGAAAGAAGAAATCATCAGTAATTTGGCATCCACATTATATACTCTTCCACCCGAAAAAGCGAATGACATACGTCGTTGGAAGGCCAACATCTTACGCCAAGCCCAACTCCCTTCCT